>JAUMHD010012645.1:0-63874 GCA_032359135.1 Ulvella scutata
CCTAGGTAGTGTTCAGTGTTGCCTTGTGATCAATGGCCTTTGCTAGTTACCTTCCCCGTTACCTCACTTGGTTCAATATTGCTAGCTTTGTTTCCAGCGCCCTTGTCGATGTAATCACTTTGGTTGTTGCAGCTAAGCAGAAGGATTCTGCTTACAGTTGGAGATTGCCTCACAGCTTGCGGACGTGTCAGCACTGCTGAATTCATGAATTCATGCCCTCCGAACTCAAAATCTGCAGGAGTCTTTAGAATTCGTTGCAACACGGCCAAGAGAACTCGCCTTTAGAGATCAGAATAAACCTTCTACATACGTGTTAGTTTGACTGAGGAAGGGAAGTGGATTGCACGTAGCATTTGAGGGGTTAGTAAACCAGACGGAAAGTAGATGGAAGCTTCTGCAGAAGTTTCACTCAGAACTTGAAGCTGGCCGGCCACGTCATTCACTTTTCACACTGGTGTCGGCAGTTCCAATGCAATGACTGAAACCGTCCACTCCGATCAGCGGCGCTTTACCGAAATCTGACATCAATTGCAGCGACCAGGCGCGCACCCATTCATAGGCATGGCGGCACGCAATCCACTGAATTGTTCGCCATGTTGCACCAACCAAGACGATCAGTTCAAAACAATCTTACGCAAAAGCATCGTACAAGTTTATGCGTGCATGAAGGCAGCTTGCATGGGTCATGGTTGCAACGGGATGTCGTCTGTGCGCGTGAACACAAGGTTAGGGCTGTGAACATGGTGCAGCTTGAATACTGATTAGCGCTCAGCAGAGAGCTTTGCAGCAGGAGGCACCAAGCTGGAGCCATTGTTGTGCGTATCTGACTTGTCGCAGTGCTGGGTTTGCGAATTCCTGTGCTGTGCTTGATGAACTTTTTCAATCTGAGTGACGAAGCGTGCTCATCGCATCGACTTCATCAGGCGGTATTGTGCAGCTGCAATTCAACTGCGAACTACTGTCAGTACAATGGTGTACACGAAGGGGAATTGTCTCTCTTCGTTTTGCCAGGGTGGGTCGGTGATGCTGCTTGGCCTTCGATGCAGCTTGGCATCAGCTGCTCTCACACTCCTCCTACACGCGCTGCTAAGAGACAGTCTGTCACAGCAGTTGTCAAGGGCCTATATCTTCCACCTTTTTGCTCTTATCGTGGGTTTCCTGGTCGTGCTCAGGTGCGCCTCGAATACAGAGGTCGCGAAGCAAGAGCTATTTCTCGACAACCCTGCACGCTACATGGGGTATCGTATGTAGGCAACTGAACGTGAATCATAACGTTGATAGGCATTCTGCGCTGCAAATATTGACGATTGTTTTGTCGTGTCTCTGTCATATGTACTCCCTCGACTCATCTCCTCCCTTCAACCTCTCCTAAAGAACAGGCCAGAGTACCAACCAAACCAGCCTGCGACTACCTAGCATCTTAGGATTTGTGTCGCTCTATAGCGCTTCGCACGGCTTGTTGCGACATTGCCGTGTGTAGGAGACCACTGCCTATAGCTATGGCGACAGCACCACCGTGTGATGCAAACGACTGTGAAGCTGCCTTTAGATATGCATTACCTCTTAGTGTTTCCATTTGTTGTGCTGATCTACTTGCCAGTACAGCGGGATCCTTTGTCAGCAGCCGCAACTCCCGACAGGTGGCAACGACTGTAAACAACGAGCGGTTATCGTGCCGTCATCTCACGATGATCACTTGAAACACAGAAAGCGTTTCGAGAATTCAATCGTTCAGGGACTACAGCATACTCACCGAGCTTCCGTCTCAGCGCTAGCGCTGCATGGCGGATATCTGCTTGCACGAGATCGAGAAAAGTCTTGTTGGTAGACCACCAGAAACCCCAACGCTGGTATTCAGCTCGAGTCACAGCTGGCGGTGGCATTGGGAATCCCAACAGTCGAACAGCAGCGCAGCGGACACATGCATCCATCCGTATAGATGCGTTTTATGTCGGTCCAAGGCCTTCGTTCTTGATTGAGTACAATCTGTCACCAGCAAATTAGAACAGTTGCTAGGTTCTGGTGCGGGTGTCGGCGAGCAGACTCCACAAAGCAACTCACTGAGGCGTTCATCGCAGTCTCGAAAGCTCGAAGTCGTCAAGTTTTCGCAGACACATTGCACTCCACTTCGACCTGTTCGATGGCCAGTTTCAGCCTACAATCCAGCAAAATCCAGCACATCTCCCATGTACTCCCTGAACGTTTACCGTTATCGTCTCCCATTTTCACACAGCAAACGGCAGCCTTTGGTGCACCACAAGCGTCCACAGTAACCGTATCCCTGACCCTCTCTACTTGAAGCACTCTTTCTCGTATGCAGGCTGCAACTGTGCTATCTCCGGTTCTGGGAGGGTAGATCGCACCTACATATGTGGGGTGCCAGCCTCGCTGGTGCAGTCTCAATGGCACTGACGCTGGATCGCAGCCGCATGCAACCAACAACAGCCGACTCTACATCACGTTCAACCTCGGCGGCCCCCCTAGCCGCCCCCCCCGCAGCCACAATGTCCACCCAACCCAACATCATATCAGAGGCCCCCCCAGAGCCTCCAGGGGCAGCCGTGCCGAAAGCAGCTCCCAGACCGGCTGACATGGCGGCGTCACCCGAGCGGCTACACCCCAGTGGAGATCGGGGCCCGCACAGAAGCCTGTCCCGCTCCTTGGACCGCGTCAGTGAGCAACCTGGAAGCATGCATCTGCCTGCATCCTCTCTGTACTGGCAGCCGCACCGCCACCGGTCTGTGCACAAACACGCAGCCTCCGCAGTCTCTGAGGGGCTTCACACCGACCCTGACAGCCCTGAGCGCGTTCATACACCCTCCCAGCCCGGTACAGGGCCAAGGATGCCCCAACAAGATTCTTCAGCCTTCCAAAGACTCGCTCCCAGTGCGCACCGCTTTGTACAGTCAGCAGGCGCAGCACGGGTGCTGGACCGCAGGGTTTCCGGCATCGGGGGGGGCTCCTCTGCGTCAACGTCCTGGACCCCCCCCTCGGCGATGCTGCGGTCATCCTTTCACCGCTCCTCAGCTGCGCAGTCTCCAGGCATGTCTACAGCTATCGAGGTTGCTACACCTGTAGCCACACAAGCGGTTGATTCTGCACCCGGCAGCGATTCCGTCACCACATCCCGGCACGCGGCTGCCGCCCCGAGCAGTGATGCCCACACAACAGGGTTTGGAGGAACAGCACCAGGAGCAGCAGCAGCTGCTGCTGGTTTGTCTGTTCCTGCAGTGGGGCTGGGTGCTGCAGCATGTCGGAGCGACAGTGGGGGGGTCACTGGCGCGGTTCCAGCAGTTGACGACCACCGCCGCTTCTCAGACACCATGCTCCATCTGGCGTCTCTTCTGCATGCTGTTGGCCTCTCCT
The DNA here is from genome assembly GCA_032359135.1 of Ulvella scutata. Lineage (NCBI taxonomy): Eukaryota > Viridiplantae > Chlorophyta > Ulvophyceae > Ulvales > Ulvellaceae > Ulvella > Ulvella scutata. Next base: position 3,367 of record JAUMHD010012645.1, read on the forward strand.
GCCTTCGTGGAGATGGCAGCATGGCGCCCTTTACTGTGCGCCCCGCATCACTGTCTGACTTGATTGCACTTGTGGCCGTTGCACAAGTGGTCGATGTCTTGTTGTTGTCGTTTTTGTTGTTGATTGATTGTTTTTGCTGTTGTTGTTGCATCAGACGCCTCCCCTTTGCATCAATTTTTGGTGTTTGGGCTGTTTACTGGTGGTACAATGCATGTGTGTTTGAGTATTGTTAAGCACTATACAGTTCGTTCACTAACACAGAATACACAGATACGAAGCATGCATGAGTGGGGGAGTTGTGTGAGGCTGCTGTGGATTGCAGGTGCACAGCACACAGCATGCGGCCGCTTCTGGTTCAAGTGGCGAGTGGCGCGCGCCACGCATTGCACCACAGCCACTTTTCCGTAGCCACCCCCCCCAGCATCCTCAGCCACGCCATCACACAAGCCCCACACCTCACCCCCCGCGCAGTTGGCCACCTCCTCGACACGCTCCCCAGCCGGTGGCAGAGTCAAGCATGCATGCACCTAGCAACAGCATGCCGCGCAACAACCCCACTTTCGGTGGGGTTTTGGGTTCTGTTGCGCCACGAGACGGTGCCAAGGCCGGCCCTATGCATGGGCACCTGTCACCGTCTTCTTCTCAGCCACAGTTTGCTGCTCTCACTCGCACAAGCCAGCTCCAAAGGCAGTCTGCTGCACCAACGCTTCCATCTGTAGCTTCTGGAATATTCTTCGACGATGTATCAGGGCACGGCCGCACGCATGCAGGCTTGCACCAGACAGCTCTGCAGCTCCTCCCAAGAGGACACTCCACGCAGTTTCTTGCCGGGGCCGTGGGGGGGTTCCGTGGGGGGGCCAGGTCACACCTTGAAGCGGCTGGCTCGGATGCCAGCCCCCCGGTGTCCACAGGGGGAGTTTGGGCGACCCCAGCACAGCAAAGAGGGATCTGGTGGGAGCTGGGTAGCTGCTGCGAGGCACTTGGATGGTGCTGTGTGTTGCCGCCGAGACCGCAGAAGAGGCGGCGTGCGATGCGCCTCAAGAGTGGCGGCAGCGCGCACGCTGATCAGTCTGTGAGAGAGGGGCACCTGCCAGTGATTGGTGGCTTGACGGCAGAAGAAGGCGATGTTTTGGGCGCGGCTGCCACTGGCGGTATCTCCACCAGCTCCGATGGTGCTACGCGAGTCTCTATACAGGATGGTGTGCTGCCCAGCCTGCCTGCCTGTCGCCCCCTTGCCTGCCTGCCTGTTACCCCCCGGCCAACTTGCCTGTGTGTTATTGTTTGCAAGGCATTAAATGGCATGCACAGCATAGACCATGCATGTGCGTGATGGAGACAGCCGGGCAGCTGAAGTGTGTATAAAAGACGTGAGAAATGGGGCAGCAGTGGCTCATGCTCGAGTGCGCGGACGTTTGCAGGGGGGGGGATACCGAGCGTGCACAACAGGCCAGAGATGGTTCACATGTGGCTACAGGCGGCGCTGCTGGTGCGGTGGCTTGGCGCTGACGCGGCGGTGCCTGCTGTGTTTGAGGCGCACGCTGTGAGGCTGCTTTCAGAGTCCATGCACAGCTTTGAGCATTGCAAGTACGCTCTCCTCTTCTCTCTTGTGTCTGCTGCTGCTGCTGCTGCTGCTGCTGCTGCTGCTGCTGCTGTTGTTGTTGTTGTTGTTGTTGTTGCTTACAAATAATTTGTAAGCAGATTATTACCATGTTGTAAGTACTGTAATTGGAATGTAATTGTAAGCAAAACATGCTTGTAATTAGCATGTTGTTACCCGCAGATGATTATTAGCACGTTTCCATGTTGTTACTAAGCAAACGATTCACAAGCAAACGATTCATAAGCGAATGACTCATAAGAACATGACTCATAAGCAAATGATTCGTAACCAACTAATTCATAAGCAGATGCAAGTACATAGATATTACATCGACAGGACTGTAGAACAAGAAATTGGGTTCACAGCAGGAGAAGGTCATCAGGAAGAGCTACCAGGAAACCTAGTGAGCACCACTAGCAACTAGCGATCCAGAACCGAAACCAAATACAACTACAACATGCAATAACAGTGGCTTCATAAGTAAATGATCCACAAGAAGATTCTTCAGCAGCCTTCAGGGGGTGTTCCAGCACCTTCAAGGACATGTGCGTGTGCAGGAAGCTGCTAGACACTCCCTTCCCATTCCCATGGGTGCAGGCCGCCTCTGTCATCATCTACGTCGTGGCAGCTCTGGTGGCCTTTGTGTCCGCCGCCTCCCACACCTCCCTAGTGTTTGCCACACTCAGCAGCTTCCTCCTTGTGCACCTCCTGGCCACCTTACACGAGCTTGCTGCTGCACTCGAAGACCCTTTCAGTACTGGACCAACCCAGCTCTCCTTCACGACGCTTCAGAAAAGATTCAACGACAAGCTCAAGGCCGCGGTGTCTGCTGGTTTGCCTCATGCTCCGATGGGTGCACCATCCAATGCCCTCGCTCTAGGTCAGATGCCTACAATGCATGGTGGTCATGCATCAGCCAGCACGAGGGGGGTGCCAGTCTCTTCAGCGTTTCCTGAACAGGGAGTGTGGCAGAAAGCAGAAGAGCGTGTGTTCGAAGACGCCGGAAACCTGGTGACGTATTCGCAGGGCGGTGACCCAAAACTCCACAGTAGGTTTGCGGACGCTGCTGATCAGAGGATGTACGATGACGTGTCCATGAGAGAAGGTTCTGTTGGCGACCATTCTGAGCTGTCGCACGGCACCTCGCATGCTTCTAGAACCTTCGATTACACAATGCATGAGCCATTGCAGTTCGGGTTTGACGAAGATGAGGGAGCGGAGGGTGCTAGAGGGGGCACAAGCGCGACTGAAGCAGCAGGGGCAGCAGAATTCACGCATCAGCAGCAACGAGGAGATGAGAGTTTCAGACATGACAGCGGAGCGACGGTGCTGTATGGCACGCCGGGTCAGCGCCATGGTTCGCAAGCCTTTGATGTTGTGGTGGAGATGCTGGGTGGCCAGGGGTCCCCTTCAGGGCCCAACTACGCGCGTGGGTCTTCCATGACTTGGCCTGGGCACAGCGGCAAGCTTGAGTCGGCAGACTTGCAGCAGGACACAGAGTCGCAGCGGTCGGCACACTCGTCACAGGGGGCGAAGCCGCGGTCTGTGGGGGGCAGTGGTGAGGGGGGTGTGTTGAGCTCTGAGGGGCAGGCCCATGACCGCAAGCATCATGACGTGGGGGCAGAGAAGCAGGGGGCTGCGAGTGTACAGCCCCGCCGGGACCCTGCCGTTGAGATGGAAGTGTCTACCAGCGGCAAGGTGCTGATGGTAGGCCAGCATCCTGCCGCTCATGCGGTCGTCGAGGTGTCCAGTGCCCCTGTGGCCACTTGGAGCTCAGAGGTGCTGCTGCTTGCTCATCCCTGCGCGCATTCCTGCCATGCATGCGATCACTGTTGTTATTGTTGAGCGCTCGACGATCACAATTGTAGGCCTCAACCGCGGCTCTGTGAGGCACCCCCTCACTTCTGATACGAGAATACTGTTTCCCTTGCGTTGTTCAATGGTGATCTGAGCACAGTGTTCAAACATGTGGTGCGCTTGGAGTCACAATTAATTCACCATTAGCATTCACCATTAGCATCAACAGCGTGGCTAACAACGCTGCGGCCACTACAGGATGTCAAGACCCCCATGCTCAAGCAAGCCCGCCTGTCCAGCTCGCAAGAAGCTTCTGGAAACACCTCTTCTCAACGCACGTCCCATCCGGACACCGTACACAAGTCCAGCAGCACCAGCAGTGCTAGGCTGACAGCGCACCATATCCACATGCATGGCTCTCATGCACATGGGTTCACCGACACACCCCGCACAAGCCACTTCCTTGGGGTTCCACACCACGCAATCGTCGGGCCCTCCACGCATGCAAGCTCCTCATCCATCCCTGACACAACCATTGAGTACTCGGTGCCGTTGGATGCTTCTCCAGCAGGGCATGCCGTTGGGCAGGTGCCAGGGCCATCACGGGGAGTGACGCCGCGCGCTCGCGCCTTGTCCCCATCAGCCCCCCCAACACCCTCAACGCTGCGCACCAGCTTGGTGCTCCATCGCCCTATCGTCGAGGCAGGCGGCATGCATAGCGAGCCACGCCTCACCCTGTCAGGCGGTGCAGCACCAGCTTTTTCCGGTCCCGCAGTTACAGGTCCCGTGCCATCCCAAACACCCAGCCAGTCACCTGTAGCCACTACCTTGCCGCAGCCAGGTGCAGTCCCGCACTTACCCCCCTCAGCCCCACATGGGGTCCCCCAGGCAAGTATTCCTCAGGGTCCAGCACCACGGCAACGTGCCCTCCCAGGGCCCCCCTCGCCGCTGGGGTCAAGCCCCCCCGGCACCGTGTCCTTGTCGCATCCCCAACCAGCGTTCCCTGAACCGCACATCCCCCCCAGCCCCGGTCCTGAACCCCATCTTTCCCCCCCTCCTCAGCTCACCGCAGCACCATCTAGTAAGCTGAAGAGCAGCTCCCCCTCGGCCACGCTGCTGCAGCATGGCCACCTGCATGCCTCTGAGCATGTGCACGAGGCGCCACATGGCACATTACAGGAGAATATCCCTGCCTCTGGCCAAGCTGCGCAGCCCACATCCCACAGCACGCAGCTTGGCGCTCGCAGACGGTCTGCAGCAGTCGATGCTTACACCCCTCGCGAGGAACATTCCGGAAGGCTCCCAGACGACGCAGAGTATCCGGCGGCGTCTCTTCCACAGCTCCCCCGCTCCACCGACATGGTTGGCGTTGCTGGTGACGCTGTGACGTCTGCAATCCACGCCATGCAGGCCGCATGCAGGAGCACTATTGACAGCAACTCGGACCATGAAGTCGGCATACATGAGGAGCATGCATCTGAGCATAGAGCCGGTGCGCCGCCACGTTTGACGGCTGCACTTATAGCCAGCAACATGCGCGCTGCCAACGCGCTGCCCCACTTCGACTTCAACCCCCCTCCGACCCCCTCTTCTCAATCGAGCTTCTCAGAAACGTTCCGTGACGTACCTGTAGTCACTGCGGTGCCACAAATGCATTCAGTAGCGCCACCGAGGGGCTATGGCCGCGGTGCTGGCGCACAACAAGAAGATTCTTTGGAGCTTCCGGGGTTGCCGTCAGTGAGTGAGTCAGCAAGTGTTGTGTCTGAAGTGCGCTCGGCAGCAGCACAGAATTTTCCAGAAGCTGCACCACTCAGGAGCCCCCTCTCGATTGCTCTGGAGGACCAAAACATGAACATGTGGCCACCGGGGGCCCCCATGTACGGACATCCCTCCCAGGCACCTGTAGCCACGGCCCCATATCTGTACATGCAAGCGCACAGAGACGGGCGTACGCGTACGGCAGCATCAGAAAGTATGGGCGAGATGGCGGGGCAGGCCACGAGCCTCAGGCAGGCGGGGATGGGCGCGGCTAGGCGAAGAGAAGAGACTGGCGAGACACTCAGCTTGACAGGCAGCAACGAGCTGCCGGCTCTTCCCACGCAACAGCTGCCGCGGGCCCGCGGCTCCATCTATGGGCAAGCACGCGATGATCAGCAATGATCTACACACTGCTGATGACACACACTATGCTGCACTGGCATCCACCGGCATCCTGTGTGTCCTGCAGTCCGTACTTTACTGCCGTCATGGCTCAGCTGAGCCATGATGGCAGTAAACTTGCCCTTTCTGACAGTGCCTGATCATCAGGACGGGCTCACAAGGGCTCAACTCGATGCTGAGACAGACACGATACAGTGATCTTGGGGAAGCAGATGCTTGAATAATAACCTGCAGGGGAAGGTGATTGGGGCTTGTAAGATACGACTCCCCCCTGCAGCCCCTGCAGCATTGGGAGGAAAGAAAGATCCAGCGTTTCTAAGCGCAATATCATTGCACATTACTGAAGTCATATACTGTTGTTGATAAATTTTTTTTTTGGCTGTGGGTGTGGGTGTGGGTGTGACTGCGCATGTCACCATCAACGCGTTCGCACACCGCACCATGCAGCTGTGGTGCGTCCATAGCATTGAATAACGCGTGCTGCTGCTGTGCTTCATGCCGGTGTCTCACGTTTCACCGACGGTTGGCTGGGTGGACCTACATGGTGGACCTGCATGGTGGAGACAAGGGTGCTACGCAGTGTGTGTTTGTGGAAATCTTCCCGATCCATCCACATGCAAGTCTTGTGCTGCTGCAGAAGCGGTATGTTGTTGGTTGAGGTGACTTTGAGTTGAAGCCAACGCCTCGATTTGAGCTGTCTGTTTTGAGCTGTCTGTTTTGGGTACTACTGACAAGGGCACAGGGACTGCTGTTGTTGCCTGCAGCCCTCCCCAGTCAAGAGAGAAGGTTACGTTGACATCTGATTCTATAACATATTCATCATTTGAGCTTGTAGAAGAGCTTAGTTTAGTTGCAGATGTCGGGTCGTGCACACAGACAAATTGTTGATTCTCTCACTTTGTTGTGTAAATTCTTTCATCATCTGTCTCCCTGCTCCAATGAAGTGCGGAAACCAGCCCCCTCACAGTTAACCATACTGGTGTCGAATAGCTTCCCTGTGGTGTTTGGCGCCTGAAGCACAAAGCCCAGACCATTCTTGAGGCAACATACAGCCCAGTACCCTACACCTGGCCCATTGTGGCCGCGATGTACTTGAAAAGCGTTATAAGCATCAGCCAAAACATGCTGTCATCCGCGATTCGAAAATGCAACATGAATTATAATGCAACTTGTCGTGGACTACGCCTTACTATGTTTGAGCTTCGGCCTCAGCGCCACAGCAATTCGAAAAGAGGAAACCACCAAAGACCCGGTACACCCCCGGCGCGGCCGCTGAAAGATAAGATACGAGGGGGCCTTTGCCGGACCGGGATTCGAACCCAGAACCTCGTGTAATAGAAATTTGCCGCTACAGGGTCGGCCCGACCGCTCTGGCCGATCTCAAGACCAAGGAGTCCATGGGTGATATCCCTGCCGCCGTGTCTGCCAGCTCAGGCCATCCATGGCCAACACTGAACTCACAGAGTCCGCAGCAGCAAGCCTTGAGCTTCAGCACACTTAAGTGTGCTTCAGCACCAATGCCCGGCAGGGATTCACAAAAAAAATGATTACGCTCTTCACATGATCTGAATCCTCAAGACTGGGGAACGTGAGCTCTGAGCCTTGAGTATCGCCGGCTGCTTCCTGTGTGGTGCACAGGGTTCAAAGGGTTTGCAGCTCTTGCCCTCAACTCACCTCACCGGATCGCTCCCTGGCTCCCACTGGTCCACTGGGGTTGTAGCAAGGTGCGCAACCAGTTCGCCTCGACACGATTTTCATTCTCTTTTACTTTAGCTTGCCCCTCGTACAGCTGGCTTCTTTCGCACTGACCCCCTCCCCTCCCCCCCCGCGCCAAATAGACTGCTTCTTTGCATCGTACAATAGTGCATACCTTCGGGGTGTCGGGCGATGGGACCACTGCCAGACATTTAAATCACAATCTCCCACAAGGATCCCAAGAACGACTTTCTGCATCGTTTCTGGTCATGAATCTATGTGCTGAGCGCTGCTATACCCCATAGCCACTGCTTTGGCTCCTTTGCACTCCCTGTTTGGATGATATGTGCCGCATGCTGTCATGTGGAGCATCAGCAGACTTGTGACTCTTTGATATACATTCTGCTGACAGAAAGGAATCTGCAGTTGAGAGGACGCTCTCCACCGCAGTGAGACAAGAAGCAGCTTACGCAAGTATTGCTGGATTGACGTTAATAAAAAGCAGCCTCAGATACCAGATTACGTACTGACGGGCTGGGCCTCGTCGCCACAATGCTTCAGACCATCTGAAACATGAATATTTGGATTGAGCCTTGAGGACACGTCACGGAGATGGCCTCAGAGCGTGACTCATGAATTTGATCCGTCGCCCTCATATTCATGCTCATGCCATACGCCCCAGACTGTGTCGTTGTCGCTCATAACAGGCTCATCCTGTGTGGCGTAGGGACATTTATGATAACTTTCACGCTTGTAACCTGCTTCGGACATAGCGACAATCGCCCTTTTCTGGCACTGACGAAGTCCAGCTTTGTTAGCACATATTGATGTTCGGGTTGCGACCGACACCTCTAAGAGTAGCGGGTTGGTTGGCTGGATCGTTCACTGCTGCATTGGCGTTTAGTAGGGCACAGAACGATCCTGCCTTGCAGACTGACTCGTCCAGCAGCATTCTGAGTGAACTTGACGCAGCATCTCAAGAGACAACAGGGAAATTCTGGTTTGGTGAAGGGGCAACCAGCAGTTCTTCAAGCCAAGGGGGACGTGCGTGAAGTATGGCTCCGTCAGTGCGCGAAGATCTAATGCTACCGCACGAATATGTTCGTGTTCGAGTTCATGGACCCATTCTCATTGCTCAGCCCTACAAGCAGAAGTACTGTAGCGGGTATTGCCTGCTTGTCGACCTATTGAGGGGTGCGCTTTTTACGGGACACTGCCTCCTGCACGTGCGATAATGTCATTGCTAGGACAATGTCGAGACGTAAAACGTAATCTGCAGCCATTATTGTTTCTCGGGGCGCACGACGTCTGTGCGGTTCAGTGCAAGTTGAACACACTGTATATGACTGATCAGCGCTGCCTTTAACGATCGCCTCCTACGAGCTGCGTTATCTAATCTATTCCGAATCCATTGGGGCCCGACATATGTTGCATGTCGCCCGGGTCGAGCTGGTGACCCAAAGCGACATGCGATATGTCTGGCTTGTATGCAGGCACCATTCAGATCGGAGAGAAACCAATCGACCTAAAAGCTGATTACACAGTTGCCCATGCTATATTAGGAGTGCAGCATTTCCGTACTTGCTCGGCAGTGGCGATAGTGACTGCAGCGCAGGAGGTTGCAGTGCTCAATTCCCACCCCATCTACAAAGTAACCGGCACAGCGGTCCTTACAGCTAATGGCAAGCCTCCAAAGGACAAGCATGATGCTAGGTATGTGCATGCGCTAGCTGTACTGCATGCACTTCGTCAAAGAAGCCAGCACAATACCACTGTCGCCAGAACAAGAATCATTCGGGACAATGGTCCACCGGCTCGCTCGATTAGACAGTTGTTTTGATAGTTTGTGGCATTGAGTATGTTCTCGAGTGTTTGCTTTATGGAGTGTTGCTGAAGCAATCCCTAACATGCACTGAAAGCCTCGTCCTTTCGAAAGCGGCAGGAATCAGTCTGATACTTCTGAGCCTATCCCTGCAGGCTGTTCAGTCTCTTGAAGCAAGGCGTTGACCCCTTATCAGTGTCATCAGGGCTATACTTCTCTCCCAAGATCAACATCACTTCCTCGCTGCAGCAGCAGCACACCCTCGACAGCAGCGTTCCTTTGTGGAAACGCTCAACGCCAGACCTCTGGTGGAATCAACATCTCTCCCAGCCTCTTTGTGGTGTGTACTCTCAAGCAACTCTGTTGCGGCCATTTGAAGAGCCCTGCTGAAGATGATGTTGTTGTTGCAGTCTAACGCTGTGCCCACTGGTTGCCTCGCTTTACCTCATTTCTGGCAACACCCTCACGAAAATCAACCTTTATGGTGCTGTGAACTCTGCCATTTTGTAGGAAATGAAAGGGTGACCGTCGTGGCCGCAGGCAGTGTCTGAATCTAACACTCTTGCATCTAAAGCGCCTGGCCACTAGCACCGTCGTTAAGTGAGGGCATGCAAGACACCTCCTCACCACAAAATCCCCTGCAACCTGAACTCCGCTGTTGTGGTGCAGCCATCGGAGCAGAGTGTGACGCCTTTGTCATGCCATGCATTCTTGGCTTTGTCCGCCAGATTGCCACGGCCCCTGTGGCCGCAGGCGTCATGTCAGACGCCATCACCGTCACACTGATCGCTAGGCGGGCTCCCAAACGCGGAGGCACACGCCACTGGCGCCGGGGCACTGATCCACTGGGTAGCGTCGCAAACTTTGTTGAAACTGAGCAGATTCTGGAGACTGGCAGTGGCGAAGTGAGCTCCATGGTACAGCTCAGAGGCAGTATTCCTTTATACTGGTCTCAGGTGTGCATTTCCCTGTACGATATCTATACGCACAGCTGCAGCCGTGTATATGGTGCCGTGTGTTTGCTGCCTTTGCATGCCACTTGTGTCTGAAGGGCTGAATACCTATTGTGGTATAATACCTGTTGGATGGAGTGTGTACGTTGGGTTCAGTTGACTGGCTGTATATAATTGGGAGATGGAGCATGGCACAGGTGCCTCATACAAAGCTCAGCATCCTGTTAACGCATCGTTATCATGTATTGTGTAATTCTTTGCCAAGTATCAGAATGCAAAGCCAGGGGCGCGATGCCAGCTCCAGCACATCTGCAAGGAAAGTGAGGCGGAATTCACAGCGGTTTGGGTTTACAACCTCTGTGTTTGTATTCAGCTGTGTGCAGTTTACGATGTGGTTGTTTTGCGTTTCCACGAGTCTGTGCCACCCCTGAATGGCCTGCCCAGTTCCATTACCTTCCTCTGTACTACACTGCAAGTCTCTATGAATGCAGCCTTCAGCAAGGCTACTGAGATCACGTCACTGTGTTCGACGGTTCCGAGCTCCTCAACCCTGCAAGTGCATGTGACTACAGGTGCCAAACACTCGCTATAAGCCCAAGACCGCCATCCCCGATGCCCACACAATCAGTGCAACCGCGTTCATGAACCATGCACATGCAGTAACCCAGCAGTATGGCGCCGTGGCAGGGGTGAACCTGGTGAACCAACACGGAACGGAGGGGATGCTGTCGGATGCATACTCCTCAATGGTCCAGTCCCTGCCGCCCGAAATACCTTTCAGCCTCTTCACTTTTGACTTTCACAAGGAGTGCGGGGCCTCCAACTACCAGTGCGCCGCTGCCCCCTCCTAACTGCTTGCACTGACTCGCTTTGCGAACTTGGAAGTGTGCATGCATCAGCGGTTGCGTGTTTCAAGCCTGCATGCCAGCACCACATCGGTACTGTCCAGTGACGATATCCCCCAGCCGCGAAATACAGCAACTGAACACTTGTAAAGCCCAGAATCTGGTACATTGGGTACGTTGTGTGCATAGCATTTCGGCCGGTGCAGAGGTGAAACCGGTATATCAAGGATCAGTATCTCGAGACACAACTCCGGTCAAGGCACTGATATGAAATTTCCCACAACACCGCCGTATGCTAGCGTCTGGGGAATTCTGCTGTTCGGGTTTTGGCCAATCATGTTCTCTTTGTTTTCGGCTTTTGGGAAACCGGAAAGATCTGCACAATACACAGCTGTGGCGTCTGGTGCAACAACAGTGCCACTGTGCAGCAACATGGAGAAGCTGTGGACGATGATACAGCCCACTGTGGCGCAGCACGGAAGCTTCCGCACTCGGGGGGAGCTGGGGAGGGTTCGCTCACAGCAGAAGGGCAGCATCCGCACCAACTGCATCGACTGCTTGGACCGCACAAACGTTGTGCAGGGCATGATCGGCCGCAAGGCCCTGGAGACCCTGCTCAGGGAGCTTCTGTTACTGGATGTGAACGATAACGTCAAAACGCAGTTCCCCCAGGTACTCCCTCCTGCGATGTGCACGCACACTGCTGGGCGCATTTCGCTGGCTGCACCGCTGTTCTCGATCTGGAGTTTTTAGCGGTGGTTTTTGGTGTGACTGTGCATTTCAGTCTGGATTCTGTGGTCGCCTGTTTCCCTTGAAAATCTTCGGTAGAAGGTACCCAAGACAGTGTGCATGCTTCTTCTGGTGCCCAGGCAAGCTTGCAGATGCACAACGAAAGCCGTCGAGTGGCGGCGTAGACATGCAGAATACAGACTTTGCTGAACATCAACCTGTGGGTTACAACTATTGTCACATAGCTTGTGTCTGTGTAATGTGGCAGCCACATGTGACCAACACCGCGTGGCGTTGGCGTGCAGCTGGACAAGGCTTTCAGGATACTGTGGGCAGACCACGGCGACGCGATCAGCTGGCAATATGCCGGCACAGGCGCCCTCAAGAGCGGCTTCACTCGCACTGGTGTGCGGTCACCGATGGGTCTGCTGGATGATGGCTGGAAGAGTGCGGTGAGGTATTATCTGAACAACTACGAGGACGGCCACAAGCAGGACGCCATTGACCTCGTGGTTGGCAGCTATCGGCCCCGTCAGGTGCGCACTGCTCTCTGTCTGCCCCCTCCTCTATGCGTACTGTCTGTAGCTTTCTCTCTCTTTCTCTCTCTTTTCGCACTTGAAGACACAGCCCTGGCAGATGATGGGAAAGACCCGAACAGCTCTGTTAGACACACAAAGCTGCACCATTTATTCATATTCATGATTCCGTGTAGAAGATAATAGGTTTCCCCCCCAAAAGTATGTTTCCTTTCCGGACCAACAAGCAGGAGTTGATACTTGTTAATAGAAATCAGAGGGTGGGGTGCTAGCAGGTGCCCAGCATGGCCTGCAGAGCCACTCAAGCCACCCGATGTGTGCAGGACACCCCACCAAGTGGCCCGCTCCCGAACGGAGCTCCATGGGTGCTTCTCTCACTGTCCCTGCTGTTTGTGTCCCTGTCCTCTGCTTGTGTGGCGCCATTCAGCAAGTGGATCACGTACTTGTACGTGGTGCTGCCAACATTGGGGCTGGGAGTGGGAGCTGCAGCCCTCGTGTTGTCCATGGGGAAGCGGGTCACATGCCGGCCAGTTCTGAGACCTGACTTGGTGGAGCCGTGGCTTCCAGAGAATGGCGGTGCTAGCACCAGTGCCGCGGCTTCGGGCGGTTCCACAGATCCGCTGCCTGCTGGCTCTCAAAGCTTGAAGAAGGCAGCGTGATGGGCGCGGTTGTGCACACACAGTGCTGTGGGATGCGTTCACTGCTATCGTTGTTGACAACTCGTGAGACCAGGAACAGCAGTGCAATAGTGAACTTGGATCACGGATTTTGGGTGCTGAAGGGGTGACTTGGAGGTGGCACAGCAGTACCTTGCTACGGCCTGATCAGTTGCCAAGCTGTAGACTCTGATGTTGAGGCGTTTCATGCGAAGTAGCCATGCATTTGCACGGTCGATATTTCGCAGGCTTTCAGACAGCTCTGTTTGGAGTGGGTTGTCTGGATTGCTGCTGCGTTTTTGCATCTGCTTGTCCGTACTATCAGTTTTCTTGCAGTGCAATCCCGCCTTTCTCTGTTTGCTGCAGTGGCTCCCCACTCTCCTGCGGGATCTGGTAGATCACGCTGTTTCATTACGGATTCAATGATGACGGTACTGACTGGTGAACGCTGTCAAGCAGCAGGTAGTCTTGGTGTGTGGCACAGTGAGGAACGGAACCATCCTGTGCTGCCTTGCACACCCTCCCTGCTTGCTGCCCCGACGACAGATCACTTCAGTAGGAAATGACTTGACCGACTGAGGGCTGAGCCAGAGTTTGTACGGCGCAGGCCGTTTTCTGCACACATTCCAGGCCCTAAAACGTGTGATGCAGCTTTGAAGGAACGGGCCTGCATCCATAGCCAAGTGTTCCAGATCTCTCCTTGCACACAATAGCTGTCGAAGACTTGTTTGTAGAAAAGCATGTAATCCGACAGCAGCATCAACAGCGATGACTTCAGCATCGCATGAGGTCAATGTGCACCGTTGCTCTCCACTCCGCCCTGCCCATGTGTGTTGGTGCCGTGAGTAGCAATGATTGTGATCCAGGGATGGAGATTTTGGGCCCTTGTCTGGTATTGGTGTGGCCCATGCGCTCAGGCTGCCGGCACCACAGAATGGTACGAAGATCCGCACCAACCCCTCAACTTCAGTGCCCCTATCAGCGTAGCTATCAAGCATGACAGCCACACCCAGAGCCACGCTATTAAATCATTATGATATCTCTCAATTGCTGTTACGGAGGTTGCGTTGGCCAGTGGCAGTGCTGCATCTAACGGTGTTGCAATGGCGCCCATTTCTGCTCCAGTGTGCGACTCTCGCAGGTTATTACCGTGCACAATACCTCATGCTATGCTGAAATCCTCTTCTCGGCCTTCGTGGCGGCCGCAGGCAACAAGGCGGATAGCTTATGACAACGCGCGCTCCGCGAACTCATGTATGTTCTGTCCCATGAACCTGCAGTACTGAGTGAAGGACTCATTATATGCACCTTATTCTGCGCTCACCTCATTCTGCACTCATGATCTTGGCAGAAGCTGCTGCAGATGAGCAGTGAGCAATTGGCGTTCGGCCATCCTGCATCATGTTTTCGTACCCTCACCTACAGCTTCACTTGCTCAATACCTTAGCTAGAAAATGCTCTGAGCTAGTGCTCTGTGTCAGAGGTTCCTTGCTCTTGCAATAGAAACCACACCACCTTTGGTTGTTTGAACTGCATTCACATCACATGTTGCTGTATCTGTACCTCGCACATATGCTACGTACAGCAGCCACATTTCGCTCTACTGCCCATTCTAACCTGAAGCAGCAAGACCCTGAATAAGTTCCAGCTGCACAAACCACCAGGAATGCTATCCAAGCACGTACACACAGCAGCATATGCAGCAGCGAGCACCAGGCCGAGAGATGCTACCACACAAGCAGCAACAGGATCAGCAACAACAGGCGGCAAAACACTTGAGAAGATCGCTGCAGTGGATGGCAAGCTGCAGCAGCATGAGACGGACGTTATTGTGATCGGCTCTGGCATCGGCGGACTATCGTGTGCGGCGCTGCTGGCCAACTATGGCCTAGATGTGACTGTCTTGGAGAGCCACGGAACCATCGGTGGGGCTGCACATGTGCGCAAGCTTGCTTGTGCAGCTTTCCAGCCCTTCCTGGTAGTGGGGAGGCTTCTGAAGCTCTGCGCAGTTCGCCCAGGGCCTCTGTCCCAACCTTCAAACACGATAACAGCAATGCCAGAAGCTTGAGTTACCGAACCCCTACTAAATATTCACTCTAGAGCCTGCCAGATGTCGTCAACGATGCAGGGACGCGCAGAGGGAGGCAGGGGGGGCGGCAAGGCACACTATGCATGCATGTGTAATACGTGAAAACCCCTGGCGCGCAGGCAGGTCACTTGAGCGAAACAAACAGCACATAAGTTTAGCCTTCTTGCCCAGTATCTGCCTTCTCGGCTGGTAACCCCAGAATCGAGCACACGATCATCTAATGCATGACATCTGTGCGGTGCAGGGCTGGCAGCAGCAAGGCTACCACTTCGAGTCTGGGCCGTCCCTGTACTCAGGAATGGCTGACAGAGGTGCGAGCCCCCTTGCCACCATGCACGCCCCGTGCCCCTC
Organism: Ulvella scutata; assembly: GCA_032359135.1. Taxonomy (NCBI): domain Eukaryota; kingdom Viridiplantae; phylum Chlorophyta; class Ulvophyceae; order Ulvales; family Ulvellaceae; genus Ulvella; species Ulvella scutata. Next base: position 18,600 of record JAUMHD010012645.1, read on the forward strand.
TGCACCCTGTTCCAACCCCGTCACAGAAAACGAACACAGAAACGAGAAAGAAAATTGCCACCCACAAGCGGCTGCCACAGGCAGACACACACAAGAAAACTTGCATGCACACTACATAAGCTTGCAGTGTGCGCAAGCTTGACCTCGCCGTGCCACCGACATGCTCCCAAGTCCACCTTGCTCGACCTCCTGCGCCCCAAACCAGGGGTATCGTTATTGAAAACTTGTAAGCCACTGTCGGCCATATTAATTAACTCCGGTCGTGCTCACCCTGGAAAATAATGAGCTGTTGTTGTATGTAACACCCCCAAAAATGAATGCTTCAAATTATTTCCCTGACATAATTAGTCTTTCCCCATTCTTTAACTATATCCCTGCCTCAAACTGCTGGAGTCGAATACAACCCCCAGCAGGAAAGGTAGCCACAGTTGCGTACAACGCGGCAGATCTGCAGACAATTTCAGGCATCAGATGTAGGATCCTGGTGTGGGTTTTTGGAACAAACAACAACTAACCATGATCCATCAAGGCGAGACCGTGTGTGTGCAGGGGTGGCAGCCAACCCTCTCGCGCACGTGTTCCAAGCGGTGGGTGAGCCTCTGCCGCTGATCGAGTACGACACATGGAATGTGATCATTCCGGAAGGCGAGTTCTTGACACGGGTCGGCGCAACGCAGTTCCTCGAAGTGCTTGAGCAGGTGCGGCCCCCATGCGGCGTGCTGGGCAGCCCGCACGGCAAATCAGACCCACCAGTCATGTGTTCTACCAGCCGCTGCTCATTTCTAACTCGGTAATAGCTGCTCTGGTGCCAAGAATGGAATGATTGGAGCTGCAGGCCCTGCATGCATGCTGATTGGAGCTGCAGCAGTGCACAAGAGGCTTCAGTGGGCCTGTCTTATTCGGGCCAAGGCGCCTGTCCTGTCCGCATGCATGCATGCTCTGCCGCGCGTGTGGATCATGGCTGCGTGCGCACACCTGCTGCCTGAGCACGCACCCAAGCATGTGCAGGTGAGTGACGAGGAAGCGGTGGAGGAGTGGAAGGCGCTGCAGGAGTTCATGCGCCCCTACGCCTCCGCGGCATCGGCGCTGCCTCCGGCGGCGCTGCGGGGAGATCTTGGTGCGGGCCCTGCCCCCTCCCGTTGCTGACCATCTCCATTGTGCAGCAACACGCCCACATCACCCCCCCTACCTAGTTCACGTCGCAGTGTCAAGCTAACCCCTAGCTAGTACAAGCAGTTCGCGTGCGGCTGCTTGTAGCGACGCAGCAGGTCACAAGAGGCGCCAGCAGCCGCTGCGGAGCGGCGCGCAGCTCCATTTGAGTCGCTTCGGTGGGCGCCGCACCGCCACTTCCACAGCTGAGCCTCGCAGCCTGCTGCTCTCTCCATGCTCTCTGCAAATGTGTCGCGCAGGGGCTCTGCCGCAGGGGGAGGGACACACTCACTCAGGAGCCCGCCAACACGGACATACACATGCAGTACATGCAAGCCTCTTACATGCTTCCTGTCAACAGAAACACGAGCATCAACATACACTTACCCATGCTGCGCATGCATACATGCGGCGGCCCCCAAGCCGTGCTGCGGCGCCCGCGCGGTCACAGGAGCTGGGCAGACACAACCTGCCATAGCACTGAATCTCCAGCCCAGCTACAGAGTGCGAGGCATGCGCTAACAAGCAGGAACTTTGTCGCAGTGGCGGTGGGTGTGTGTGCAGGCGTGCTCGCCACGGCGTTGGCGCGATTCGCTCCCAGGCTGCTGGAGCACGGCAGGCGTGTGGGCACGCTGGTGCAGCCCTTCGAGAAGCTTGTGGAAGGAGTGGTGAAGGACAAGTTCATCAAGAACTGGCTGGACCTGCTCTGCTTTCTGCTCTCAGGGCTGCCCGCCAATGGCACGATTGCAGCCGAGGTGTGGGGAAGCCCGCCCGCCCGCCCGCCTACGCGCACACCTACGCGCCCGCCTGCCAGGGGAATCGTTATTGACAACTTGTCAGCCACTGCCAGCCAAATCAATTACCTCCTATCGTGGTCACCCCGGAAACCCGTGAATTGCTACATGTAGCACCCCCCCCAGAAAGGATGCTTTAAAGCATTTCGCTGACATAATCAGTGTTTCCCCAATGCTCAACTTTATTATCCCTGCTGCCCACCTACCTTCCTGTCCGCCCGCCTGCCCTGTTGTGTTGGTCTCTCTAGCACTAGGCTCATTTCATGTATGCTTGCTTGCTCAACAAAGCTAACTATGTTGAGCAAAGGGCAAGCAGCGACGACGTGAGACGCTGGTTGCTCTTGCGCTATAGCAGTCTACACTGTTGCTGCGTGATATCGCCGTGATTCTTGGGCCGTTGAGGGCGCCACAGGGACCTGCAGGCTGCTGGTGAATGCACTCTGACGGCTGTGCCGGTCTGTGTCAAAGAATTGTTGCACTGTGCAGCAGACAAGTGAACCAGAGCTGAGCTCGCAGCCTGTGCAGGTGGCGTTCATGTTCAACGAGTGGTACAAGCCCAACTCCTGCCTGCAGTTCCCTGTGGGGGGCTCCCAGGAGATGGCCAACGCTCTCGCACGCGCCGTGCGGCGCCGCGGCGGCCGCGTGCACACCGCCGCACACGTCAACGAAATCACGATGGACGACAATGGGGTGGCTACAGGGGTCCTTACTCGGGGCGGGGTGTCAGTGACAGCCCGCAAGGCCGTCGTCACCAACGCCACTCTCTGGGACACTCAGAAGCTGCTCCCCAGGGGCACAGGGGAGGGTGGGGAGCCGCTCGCGGGTGCCGGCAAGGTGCCGGAATCGTTTCCGAAGGACGTAGCCAAGATTCCACCGATTCGGAGCTTCATGCATCTGCACGTAGGCTTCGATGCGTCGGGCATTGACCCGGAGATGCACCACATCGTCGTCAACAGCTGGGAGGGGGGCGTGGACACAGAGCAGAACGTGGTGCTGATCAGCATCGCTTCGGTTGCAGACCCGACGCTTGCGCCGGACGGCAAGCATGTGCTGCATGCATACACTCCCGCGGTACGCTGCGCCGCCCCGGTTTCCCGCCAAAGTTATACTGCCTTGATGCAGCCTCGTTGCGGGGCTTTCCAATGCAGATGGATTGTACAGGTGCAAAGAAAAGCGGAGCCGCTTTTCTTTACACCAAAAATATAATTTGCAACAAAGCTGAGTCGTGCGAAGCAAAAACGTTTTCGTGTGAAGTGACAATTTTGAAAAATCGGCTGAGCCGCACGACTCAGACTTGTTCAGTATAGTATATAGTCAGCGCATGATACGGCTCAAAGCAAGCAAGCCAGCAGGTGTGATGCGCGACTGTGGGATGCATGCATGCAGACAGAGCCGTACGACATCTGGGAGGGGCTGGACCGCGGCAGTGAGGAGTATGAGAGGCTGAAGCAGCAGCGCTCACAGGTGCCACCCCGCCACCCGCGCCACGAGCTTCTGAGCTCCATGAGCATCAGTTTCTCGGTGCATTGTTCCTGCCAGGCGCTGACGTGGCTCCAGTGTTGCACCATTACATTTTTTCTGGGGAAAACGCAACGTAATTCAACGCGTAATTACGTTCATTACGTAACTACGAAGTAAGTAAGAAGTGCAGCACTGCATGGCTCTACAGATTACTGTGGGGCATGCATGCCACATTCCCGTCCACCTGGCAGCAAGGCGCACATGGTATAGCTGCCATGCTGTGGATCAGGAGGCGGCACGAAACCATCTGTTGAGAGGGCTTCAGGACACATCAGAGCCGCTGCTGGCCACCCGTCCACCACTGCCGGTCAGATGCTAGCAGCAGGCCCCCAGCTGCCCGATGCTCACTTCTCGCCAGCCTGCTCTCACACTCTGCAGTTCCAAAGCTCGCCTTCCTGAACCCTGGACAATATGGGTATATGTTTGGGCATAGCTGCAGGTTCTATTACCTGATGTTACGTAACTAAGAGTTTCTGGGAAATTCGTGCAGGTGCTGTGGAAGGCAGTGGAGCGCGTTATCCCGGACATCCGCCAGCGAGCAGAGGTGGTGAGGGTGGGGACGCCGCTGACGCACAAGCGGTACCTGCGGCGGTACCAGGGCTCGTACGGGCCTGGAGTGAAGGCAGGCAGCGGGGCTGTGTTGCCCAGCTGCAAGACCCCCATCCCCAAGCTGTATGCATGTGGGGACACCACTTTCCCGGGCATCGGGCTGCCTGCGGTGGCCGCTTCAGGCATGGCTGCTGCGAACACAATTGTTTCCGTGTGGGACCACTGGAAGCTTTTAGACGACTTGGAGTTGTAGCGCGCCATCATTCTGCCCTGTCGCAGCAACAAACTGTTTCCGGTGCAACACCATTAGTGTGTAAGCAGCGCGTGCCTGCTCACTCAGTTGTCTCCACAGGCATGCATTCAGGCAGGTGGTTGCAGGAAGAACCAGGGCTGCTCAGCAACCCGTTCACTCGCAAGGGGCGGCCGGTCAGATGTGTCTACAGGCGCGCGGCGGTGTGGGGGGGGGGGTGCGGCCTCTGCTGTTGCATGTGACGGTGGCTGCTCGCATGTTCAAGGTTTGGGGCTGCGTTGCTCAGGCGCCACCACCTGTCCGTGCCATTCTCCGCCAGAGAGGAACTTCAATGTTGCGTCTGCAATGTATGCTTTTGTATTTTCGCAGGAGAAACGAGTTCCGGTGCTTACAAGCCGAAAATGGTAGCGAGTTAGCAGAAACCAAAATAGCAAGACGCTGCTTGTAAAATACCACCTTTCAAGATTGGCACAGCAGCACTTTCATGAAGAGAGCGTCACATACAAAGAGGTCAAGCACTATCCACGTTTGAGCAACCTTACCTCTGGCAGTGACATTTTTTAAAGGTAGACACAGCAATGCAGCTAGATACACGCCCGCCCTACGGGACATGCTCTTGAGCATCACACGAAGCTCATTGCGGTTTACCTTGTTTTCACCGACCCCCTGACGCCTTCAAGAGCAATCTGGAAGATCAGGGGGTTCGGTTTGGACAGAAAAGACTGAAGCGCTCAAGTGCGACCCTGCTGCAACAAACACCTGAATGCAGACATAAATTCCTTCAAAGAGACTGATGCAGTAGGCTCTTCAACACATCACAGCTCGCTCTCTTTCTCTTGACGCTATTTGATCAACTGAGTTGGCAGCCATGCACACATGCATGGGCATCGGAGAACCCTAGAATAGTCTACACCTTTCAACTTCAAGATGGCTGAACCTTGCAAACCCCCACGTGCCATCGAAGCAAACTCTTTGTACTCGATCACACGGCACTGTTACATAATTATAAGCAAGCTCTGCATTGATTTGAAAGACAACAAAATTTCTTGACCGCAAAAACGTTCTTGAAAGTGGCAGGCACATGTGCACCACCTGCATGCGTGTACCTGCCCTGTCTTCTCAGACTCGTCCACAGACTCTACCAGCAAACCCGCAACTCGACAGATGCGGTGGCCGCTGCAAGCGCCGGGTTTGGGCAGAGGTCAGGGGGCACGCCACCCCCGAGAGTTAACCGACAAAAACTTACACCTTTGCGCACAGGCAGCAGGCTCCGTGCGGTGCACGCTTTGCTCCCTCTGTACACTGCCTCTGCTGCGTCTGATGCGTAATGTTACTCTTCATGCTACACCTGCAGAAACGCTCCCTGCTACTGCGTGATCTCATCCACCAATACGCGCATGCTCCTGCAGCCGGGGGGGTGGGGGGGGGGGGGGGGGGCTGTGCACACAGCACCCAATCTGCCAATGACTCCGAACTCTGGCAGTTCATGAGTGAAAGGCATGAAGCGGGAGCTACCATCCCCCCCTCCAGCTTTATGACCTGCTCGCGTCACACACAAGCAAAAAAACCAATCAATTGCGGCACCTGCGTACATGACCCGCCTCTCCGGTTCCCGTAAACATCACTTGGACATCAACCCCTGCCTCATGCGCAGATGTGAACAGCGCGCCTGGCCTCTCCGTTTTATGCACAAGAGAAACAGGAGCAGCTGATGGGCGACACTGGCTCCTTAAGCATCAACTGAAGCCCGCATCTGTAACACCTCAAGGCAGAGGCTGTTATGCCCGATGCTTCCACATGCATGCGCATCAGGGCTGCGGAGGTTGGCGTGCATCTGTCCCAGGTCACCGTGTGTGCGCACTCGCTCACGCCCCATGAGACCCCCTTCAGCCACTCTGGGAGGCAGCCGTACAGTCTGCCCCCCCATCCAGATGCATCCTACGGAGGCAGGGTTCTGTGTGTGGGGGGGTGAGCGTTGCAGCCTGTACCTCTTAGCACCTTGGCGTTGCTGCCACTGACTCAAGCCTGGTCAAACAACTGTGCCACTTGAGTAGTCCACTCGTACCCCAGCTTCTTTGTGCCTTGGCAGATGTAGTCGATGCGGCCGTCGTCCGTGTTCTTGAAGCGCTTGCTCACGCACAGCATGGACACTGCCAGCTCGGAGGCCACCACCAGGTCCCTGCCATCCTCTGCTCCCGAGCTCAGCTGTGCCGCCACGAATGGACGCACACATGCCTGCACAGCATGCATGATGGTAAGTTACAACGGACATGGTGCACAGCGGCTCGTGCTCAACAGCTGCAGTGGCAAGAGGAGCGTAGCACAGCTGCAACGCCGTGGGGGGCTGAGGACACGTTCTGTGGGGCTGTCCATTTTCTACTATTGAAGCTTTGCTTAGACTCTTGCTGCACTGGCTTTGAGATGGAGCCACAGCGGCTGCACATTTTGCAGTTGAAACGGTGTCAGGAAGCCATGGATATAGCTGCGGAACGGGAAAAGACTAATTACGTCAGCGAAATCATTTCAAAGTCTTCTTTATGGGAGGGGGGGAGGGGGGTGTTACACGTAGCAATTCAGGTTCTTTCAGCGTGGCCACGATGAAAGATAATCAATGGGGTTGACAGTGGCTGACAAGATGTCAAGAACGATACCCCTCGCTTAGGCTGCATTTGAAGTTTTGTAACAAGCAGGAACAGGGGGCTGGCAGCTCAAAACGAGGCGAGCGGGTGCGCACCAGGCCATTTGGAAGCATGTCCAGACCTTTGAACTCCACCTCCATCTGCATGCATACTCGCATTGTGAGGTATTGGAAGATGGCACTGAATGAAGGACGTCAGGTGGGCAGCAGCTGGCAGCCTGATGCGGCCTGTCGCCTGCTGCGCAACTTCCCAGCGACGCGGAAGGACACTTGTGGAAGTCCCCTCTTGTGGAAGGGGGACAAGAGTGTGCAAACACCACTCAAGACAAGAGTGGTACTTGCACACTCTTGTCCTCCACGAACGGTGCTGAAGAGGGCGGATCACTGAGTGCAGAGACAAAACGGGCCCTGATGCATGGGCGAAATGAGAGAAGTGGTGGTGTGAACTCTGGGCCTTTGGGAAACTGGCTAGATCAAGACGCGAACCGGATTAACAAGGGGCGGATAAACAAGAGTTATTAGTCCTATTCGAACCACCAGGCTAGCGACGCTGACCCGTCTCCTACTGAATTGTTCCTTCCACCTCACACGTCGCTGAGGTGGAAGCTCAAACCGAGTTCCGAAGTAAGCGCACACATGTGTGATGTGATGTGAGCGTAGCAGTACCCAAATCAAAACCTTTACTTCATCTCCAGGAAACAGAAATCAGTGATACTCGTTTGAGAAAAGGCCGACACGTAGCAAACAGTTCTGTCGATTCAAGCAGTGTGCGGCAGCGCACCATGGTGCCTGGCGTCAAACAAATCTCCACTTCCTGGCAAGTCCTGCCCTTGAAGGTGAGCTTGTAGTTCTCGCTCGCGGCCTTCGCCCAGGGCCCCCCATTGCCAGGGGCATCGTCACACATGTCGTTCAGCACAGGCTGCAGCGAGCCGCCATCCCCGGCCGCGCGCTGCTGAGACCTGCGCTCCGCCTCAGCCTTGCAGGCGGTAAGATACCTCAAAATCTCGTCTGGCAGGTCCTTCTCTCGACTGGGGTCCTGCTGCCAGTGGTCCTTCTGCAGCGTAAACATCTGCACACCGCATGCATGCGTCAGGCCATGCGGCGCGCCGGTTCCTTGTGCAGTTGATAGCGGGCTTTGTAGGGGGGGGCGCACATGGAGCAAGCATCGCCTTTTGTCCTCTGGAGGAGGCAGCCGCTCCTCGGCCCCGTCTACATGGCTGACATGCACCTGTATGCATGCACTGCCGCTTGCTGCCAGTCAGCGGCCCTCAGTGACACACACACACACACACACACACACACACACACACACACACACACACACACACACACACACACACACACACACACAGCTCCTTGGAGCTGCAGACTGTGGCGCGGTGCACACACGTGCACACACGTGCCACCGTCCAGAGGCAGTAAACCAGCTTCTGAAAACTCTGAAAACTAAAAACTCCCTCATCGGGTTTCTAAACAGCTGCTGCACCACCAACCACCCCATCCTCATGCTCCGGGCACACTGTAGTCACGAACCGTGGAGGTAGCATCAAGTAAAGTAGCAGAACAGGTAAGTGAAATGGCTGAGGGGCTGTGAGTTTGCGTACGTTGACAGTGAACCCCACTTGCGCCTTCTTGAACGTTCTGGATGCATTCCCATACGAGCTGCTCTTCTCTAGAGGCAGTGCGCAGCGTGCGGTGGCGTGGGTGAACTCCAGGTGCACGGCGACGGCGCGGTCTCCTGCAGGATGGATGATCAGCGGCTTGCCAGGGCACAGCACCACCACTCCATTCCTGTGGGAAGGCCTGTGGCTCGAGAAGTGCACTTGCCTCTTGCTCAGGTCTGCACAACGGCACAGCAAGTGACATCATGCAAAGTGGCATCATGCAAAGTGGTATCATGCAAAGTGGCAGGGATGCTCTTCAGTGCAGCCTACGCACAGCTGCCAGGGCAGAGGCAGAGGCAGTGCTATCTCGATCTCTATAGAGGCAGATCACATTGAGACATGCTGCTGTAGATGGGCGCACACTAGGTTGCGCAGAGTGTGGTAGGCTGCATGTCACACTGTAGGTGCGCTGAACCGTTTTGAGGCCATGGTGCGGCTACTGGCGTGCTTGGGGTTGCGTTTGCACAGCAATCGTTCAGATGCATGATGGTCGAGCAGTTTTGCATCTGCTCATGAATGCTACCAACATGCTTGCCTAAATGATGCTCAACCTGAAATGTATGTGGTTGGGGGTGTGGAGGGGGGGTGCGGCTGGACAAGACACACTCACACCTTGCAGTGCAGAAACACACATCGAGGCTGCAGACAATCGTTCATGCATGGAATTCAGAACGCTCAGGCACCGGGGCGAAGGCACGCAGGCAGGCAGTCACTGCTCCGCCATAGCCACTGTGCAGGACAAATTTGCTCAAAAAATAAACATCGTGGTGCAGAAACATTGCGCTGCGCTGGCATGCAGCAGTTGAGTGGCAGCGCACTGGGCAGGCATGACTCCCGCCGCCTCCATTCATCCCCCTGCAGGAGAGGAATCAGCTGGGGCAAGGGCACTGCGGGCTCCCGTCCTTGCAGGACCCCTTGGGGCACATCATTCCCCACAAACGCAGCTGCAACGCATGGCTTTGCATCATGAAACGGCCCTTGTGAGGTGCCGGGCACGTGGACCGGAGGTGCTGCATATCACAACACGAATTCAGTTCCTGATTCAAGAACAAGATACGATTTTGGTATCAGTCTCAAATAACCTCACAAATGCGCAGTTACAGAAGCTCCATGTGGGAGGAACAGGAAGTTTTGTGAATCCACTTGATCATACATGCGATGGGCTCTTGATAGGTGCTGAGACCCACGCGCAAGCACTCAGCGGTGTGGTGTGGTGTGTGCTTGAGTCCAACACACTTTCAAGTGCTGCCGCATGGCTGTGTCATCTGCCTGCCACCATGCAGCAACGGCAGATGACACATGAATGTGCCAGGGGCAGCGCAGCGGGAACCTTACAACAGTGTAGGCTGCTTGCATGCTGGGGGATTGACAAGTAGATGTTCTGCGGTGCTGATGGGTGGAACGGTTTGGCAAGTGTGGTACGAGACGAGAGAATGCGTCGCTGAGCCATGGCAAGTGCGAAAGCCCCACCTTGATTATTGTACTGTGATGGCCCTGGTGACGTGGCTGCGTGCTGCCCCAGCATGGCCGGCATTGCAGCACCATGCCTGAAGTCTGGCTGCTGTTGTCGGATCAGGTCGTCTGCGACATATATAGGAGACGTCTGGGCAGCCATAGGTGAAGATGGATGCTGCTGGCTGGACATAGGGCTGATCTCAGGTGTGTGAGGGTAGATGGGGGGCTGTGAAGTTGCAGAGGGGCCATGTGGTGGCATGCCCACGACTTCGAGATTTGCAGGTGCAGGACCACTACCGTGAGGCGACAAATTGGAAGCACCCAGGCCAGAATTGAGGTCTTGAACAGTATAGATTGAAGCCACAGACCTACGCATCATGTACAAGGCCTGCATAACGTCCATGTAAGCAGAGATGGGCTTGCCAGCAAAGCATGTTCGGCCGCACAGTGGGCACGGCCACGAGTCCTGCCATGCTTGTTCGACTGATACCTGCATAGTACCATTTCTTCAGGTGGTGTGTGCGAGTTGTGTGTGTACACCGGCAAGGACAAACTGGATGTAGCAACACGCATGCAGGGCTGCTTCACAAGTGCCGTGGAGACGTGTACCTGGCACAGCTGCGCATCTGGAAGAACAGCATTACAACACGGCATTGTTAGAGGCTCTTGAAACTGCTCTACGAAGGTCGAGCAGCGCTCAATCCAGGCAGGTCCACAAGCTTGTTGTGGAGCCGGTTGAAATACACGACCCTCCATCGATTCGTCATTCGTTGGGGCAAAGGCATCCGATGGTAGAGACGAGGTGTCGAAATTCCCTGTGGGGAAAGATACGTCTTGAAAATACGCTAAGCTGTTCATACCAGGGTCATACCCAGGAATCAGCAGGTCGAAATTGCCTGCAACCATAACCCCTTGAAACACGCAGTGTGCTTATGATGTGAATTGTTTGATGCGCCGGTATCGGATTCATGCAAAAGCATGTGCGAACAGTGAAGTGTGCCAAGATACAGTACTCCGCGGACAACTGCATAACGATGTGCAACAGAGCCTGCACAAGGAACACGTGCGAGCTAGGCATAAACTCGGCAGCGTATGTAGTATGTATTAGTCGATATAGTGGTTGCTTACCATGATATACGTTGTTTGCAGGATCAGTCTCTTCAAGCGCGTTGCCCTGCGCATCATTCCGCGCGCCAGAAGGCGACATAGGTTCAGCATCGGGAAATTCGCTACAGTATCTGAACCATGAGTCTGCACTCACGTTCTGGGCCATGGCCTAGAACTGTCGGGAACGGTTCGCCTCAGCAGGTCTCTCGTTCACGGAGCAACGCTTCTCAATTGACACTCACAACATCACCGTACTAGTGACGAATTTAACGAGCTGCCGTCAGGCATATCCTTCCAATCGAACCACAGCCTATGGTAACGCGTTGCAACGATCACTCATGAGATCGCATGCGAACGGATGTGAACGGCGATGTGAACGACAGCGACCTCGGGGTACAACATCATGCCAGCAGCTCATCAGGTCAGTTCAATGCCAGTGTTACTTTTTCATCCTTTCAGTTGCAATGCAGGTGCAGGCCTACCTTGGCGTGGTGTACCAGAAGCGGAAACCTTCTGTGTGAACATCGCACCACAGAGCCATGGATTTCCAACCAGCCCCCACACTGCACTTCGTCCAGCAGAGACATCATTCCCATTAAAAAAAATGAATTTAAACACCAGAACTATATGCAGCGCTGAAATCCAGAGATATTCCCATCAGGCGCTCTGGCACCCCTCAGCACTCCTTATTCAGTTTCGTGAACATCGTGTTCTGGACTCCCCTTCGATTCCCATGCCCTTATCTCCCGGACAAATTGCTTCGTTTGATCCTGCACTGAGCTTTCATTTTCTGCTCACTTCCTGTCCTGTCGATTTGATCCCCCTCCTAAACACACTGCCACCAGCCATACTACCCGAGCCATGCCCCATCCATGGGCATTCATAACAGCACCAGGGGTCTCCATTCTCAATAGAAGGCACTAGTGCTTGAGATCTCAAAGACTTTGAAGCAGGACTCTTGCACCCTCAAAAGCATTCACACAAGTGGCGGCGCGCTGCTGTGCACCGGCACTGTGGGCGGCAGACTCCCCCAGTACCCCTCTGCACCACAGTCTGTCAACAGTCTGTCAACAACACTCCTGTCACACTGCTCAGCCATAGCACATGTAAGCAGAACGAAGGCACTGGATCAGGACACTTGTGGTGGTACATGCAAGGAATTGGCAAACACCTCTCACCACTGTGTGGGTTTTTACTTCTTTCGCAGCCCCCAAAAAGCCCCAACCAGCTTCCAGGAGTATCTTTTGTTGAGGGCTGTTGCATTGAGGCTTGTGACTGCGACAAAAAAGTCCATGTGACTGGAGCAGCAACATTGGCACCCCCCCCCCCCCCCCCACCACAAAAAAGCAGTTCCAAGTTTTGACCAACTCAAAAACACCTGATGGGTCGAACGGGCCATGCCAATCAACGCATTCCTGTGAGGGCACACGCATTCCACCCATGAGATAAGTGCGAGGTGTGTGGGAACGACATCGGCAGTGGCGCAGGTGTGTGCCATCTTCGCCTCGGCACCGATGATCACCAGTGTCCCTTAGTTACATAGAACAAACTTTTTTTGGGGTGTGTGCCCTAACAAATTAAGCGACACTGGTGATCATTGCTCGGCACCACGCACCCCTTGGTTTTGCTCCGGGGAGCATCTGCGCAGATCCAGTTCCAGTGCGCCTGTGAGGCATAGAACGATAGTAGCACTGCCACACAGCGTCACACCAAGGCATTGACTTGACGAGACATCTAGACAGCAACTGGACGTCCAGAGCCAGCACGATAACAAGTAGTGTAAACGATAACAACAGTAGGTGGGTGCAAGCTCTTGTGAAAGTGTTGCGTTACACACGCATGCTATACTTGCATCCATTCATTCCATACGAACTTCACATGGCAAAGGCGAACGCCACTCACCAGCCTACACAAGCAGTGCTTCAGCAGCTGCACCAACAGACAGGCCACCCCACACATGGGGTGCATGTACATTCGCCTCCAGCCATGCATACATGCTGACTCTCCCCCCCCCCCCCAAAACCCCCTGGCCGCCGCCCCAACTAAACATGCATCCATCTTCCATTTTGATTGCAGATGCTGATGGTGCACAGGTGGTCCACGGCCCATGCATGCAGCTCTCCTGGAGGCATGGGCTGCCCTCCGCTCGTTGCCCAGAGGAGCCCGGCCTCGCATCCGAGCCCAGCCTCACACCTCCCCCGCACACATCTCCCCTGCGCCCAACATACGTTGTCGTTCTGCATGCGCACACGCTACGTCTGCTCGTCTGTTGCCGCACGGTCCCCAGCCACTCACTGGGGGCAATTGGTCATTGAGCATGCACCAGTGAGCATGCACCAAACCCCTGCAAGAAGGAGGATAAGCCACCTGTAGCCACTTATCACCCTGTCTTGCCTGCGATACATCGTTCTCTTTCGGCGGCTGACCCTGCCGCAGCCGGCACCGTTTACCACCGTTCGACACTCCCAGGCTGTGGGGTGCGGCCCGCACGCATGCATGTACATGACGCAGCACACCAGGGTGTGGCATCCCTCCCTCCCTTTCCTTTCCTGCTGCCCACTCCCCCCTTCCCCCTCAAACGCTCTCTGGATACATGGCCAACACTCAACATTTCCATCTGCAGGTACATTCCAGCATGGCGGCATGACCTGCCTCATTCATTCCCCTACACGGTGGTTACATAACCATACACAGCACCACAAAGCCCTCCTGACATGGGGCATTTGATAGTGCCCATCCACCTACCAACACATCCATTCTGGCTCACGCGGACGCAGCCGGCCTAACCTAATGCGGTCGCCCACCTGTCCTCTCCAGAACTGAGGAACGCTACAAAGCCCCCCTCCTCAAGGGGGGTGGGAGCCGGGTACTCGTCCTGAGTCTCTGTGCGAGCTAAGAACTTTAGCATGCATGGCATGCAAGATACAAGCACGTGCACTGCATCATGTAGCTCTGCAGGGAAAGGCGCTGTGCATCTTGCAGCTGCATGCATGCAATCTATATGCATGTACACGGCAGAAAGTGCGGCCACACCGGCGGCCGACACCGTGAGCGCATGCGCACCAATTCAATCGAAGTAATGTATAGAAGAGAATAACAATCAGGAACAATGATGTATGATCAACGGAGATAAATCTGTCTGCTGCTGCTAATCGCCGGGGGAGGCCTCCGTAGGGGGGTACTGAAACGGGCACCCCCCCCCCCCCAGCCTGTCACCCGATCCACAGACGACGGCTATTCAGATGACAGAAAGGTTGCAAGGATTGACTGCGCTGATAACGGATATGCCCTGAAACTGCAAACTTTTACGTAATCAAGGAGCGCATGCATGGCGGATTCACGCAGAACTTGCAGGCGAGCCACAGAGCAGCCCGCTGCTGTGCGCAGAAGCGGCGTGGCAACTGCTGTGGGTGCGGCGCATCACCGAGGGCTGGTGGCGTGGCTTCTGGGTTGGCAGGCGCGGCGTGCGGCAAGTGTCCACAAGGGTGTGCAGCCGTGAGATGACGTCCTGGACGTGTTGCGGCCGCAGCGCGGCCACGCGCGCATTGGCATGGGCCGTCATGTCAAACGCGCCTTCCGGAAGGTCTCGCCGGAAGAAAGCCAGATTGCGGACCGCCACGAGCGACATGCGGCGCGTGTGTGGCGCCAGCATCGCGCTTAGAGCTCGGCGGCACTCGTCGGTGTCAGGCACTGCACACGTACGCACCCCTCAAGCCACAGTCGTTATTCTCCGCATTCATCGCATTCATTCATGAACACTATAATGTACCACAGCGGCACAGACTTGGCAGCATAGTACATGCATTTGGGAGCCATAGTACTACAGTATGCTAGCTCTGCATGCACAGTCACGTACACGTGCGTTCACAGATGCGAGTCAAGAAGGGGGTTCAAATCTCAAAGGAAAAAAAATCTCTAGATTTCGTGACGCACCAGACTCCGGCCATCGGACCTTCAGCGATTGCACCTTAGCCACCCACTCCTCCATGGACTCTCCTGCCTCCATCTCAAAGGGGTGGTACCCATAAAGCATCTCGAACAGCATGCATCCAGCAGCCCACACTGACGCCGCCGATGGGTCCACTGTGTCCAAGTTCTCACTGTGAACGACGTCCGAGCCCCACTCGTTGAAGGAAGGAACCGGCTTCAGCCTCACAGTCCTCCTGGTGGCCAAGTCGGCAGATGACGGCGCCACCGGCGCCGTTGCTGTGTAGATGTTGTTGCCTCGTGACGCATGCATTGGAGGAGCGCATGGTTCGGACGCCGGCGGAAAGAACGGTGACGCGCGCTCGCCCACCACGATGTAGGCTTTTCCAGAGTCGGAAGCGTTGCCCTCCCCGACCGGGCCTGCGGATGGGGGGGCTCGATGGCCGGGGGGGTCCGCACGGTTCTGGGGGCTGTGCATGTGACGTGTCGACGTGAGTGTGAGTTCACAGTCTGAATTGGTACCTGAAGCCACATCAGCTGTGCTGTGCAAAGCGCTGCATGTGCCGTGCACACCGTCAGGCTCAGTGAGAGGCATCTCGGAGCCAAAGGCGGCGGCGGCTGCAGCAGCAGCTGCCGCGAGCTTTGCACTGTTGGAGCGCAGCATGCGCTGCGCGGCGTGCTGTGTGCTGCGCACAGCATGCTCCGCATTCACGCGGGAGCCGCAGCGAGAGGAGCTGTGTGGCTGAGGTGCACACGCCTCCGCTTGGGTGTCGAGGGGGGCTATCATCGTGCCGTGTTCCCGCTGTGAACCCTGGTGGGATAACCGTGAGCGCCGACGCAGCACATCGGTGCGCCTGTGTCCCAGCGCAGGGGTGGAGTGTTGCCTCTTGCCTGTGATGAGAGACTCCAGTGTGGCCACATGGGAGTGGCTTTGGTGGCGTGTCATGCGCTTGCAGCTGGCTGTGGCTACAGAGGTACTTCGGGAGAGGTTGGACGGGTTGTTGAGCCGCCTAAGCCACTGCTCCAGGTCCTCTGGCGGCGCGTAGAGTGCTGCAGCGCGCCATGCTGACTCCTGTGCACTGGTAGCCACCTCCTTCACCTGCATGCGCCACTGCTGTTGGGTGCTTGGATCGCAGAAGACACCAGAACTCTGTCAATTCATCTCTTTAGTTTGCCCCGAAACACTGCAAGGCACCACTGGTGCGTTTCACCCTTGCTTGCGAGCTTCCATGCTGTGTATTGGATTTCATTTGTTCACGCTATGCTGCTGCCACCACCACCACCACCACCACCGCCCAGCCAGCCAGCCATCGAGCTAGCCAGCCAGCCAGGTGCGCAAGAGAAACAGCGGCAAGATCAGCAAGAGGTCAGCAACATGACGTTTGACCGTTCAGCAACATGATGTTTGATCATTAGGCACAAGGCCAAGAACAGCAAGAGCGGCAGAAGCGGCAGCGACATGCAGAGGAGGGCCGCGCCTCATCGTTGGTGTTGGAGAATCCGCCAGCCCCGAGCTTGACCAGCGGGTTGCCCTGCTTGTCCCGAGAAATCAGCACATATTTAGGCTGCAAGTCCCGGAAATGCACGCCGTTCTGGTTGCAGAACTCCATCGTGAGAACCAGCTGTTGGAAGAAAAACACTGCCAGGGGGTAGGGCAGAGCGCGTGCGCCCTTCGCCTGTCGCTGCACCGCTAGAATGCTCCTGAGGCTCTTTGCGTTGGCGTACTCCATGCCTATTACCAGGTAGTCTGGCGTGGCAAACACGTCACCTAGCTTGAGCATGTGCGGGTGCACGCTGAGCTTCCTGCATGCATGCTGTTGGTTTTCAGCGGTTCGGGAGGTTTTGAGACGGTTCTATGCGTTGGATGGAGCTACACGAAATGTGGCTTTCTATGCATGTGTTTGCGCGGAAGGGGGGGGGGGCGGAGGCGGGGTTCTTGGGGGGGTTTGCAGCGGCAAAACCTGTCGAGCGCTCCACGTGGGGAGAGGACAGATCTCAAGCAAGGTGTGGTTGGTACATGTTTGTGGTATAAACAATCACGCTGTGTTCATGCATTGAACGTACTGAGTGGACTGCACAGTTGGTGCGTTTTGGTGTAGAAAGCGAACATGAAGGTAAAAAACGACCTGTTGCAAATATGTAGATCAATTTCCAATAGATTTGGAATTCATGCACAAAATTTGCAGATTGCTCTGTTGCAGCATGCGTAGTTCGAGTAAAACCCTTGTGCAAGCTGGGCCTAAGCTTGCACATGGCCGATTCCTCACCCGCAAAGCCCTCTCGCATGATTCATATGCCACAATCGCATAATTATGCGACTTGGAACTTGCGCGCAATGTGTTGACCGTTGCGAGTGGCGTTTTCTGGACCGCGACCAGCGACCAGGCAACTGCTGAAGACCAGGTCATACCCGGATACAACGCCCCCCAGGTGTGATGTGACACAAACAACCATCCACTGTTTTGTAGGCAAAAACAATTGCATGTTATCCTGACCAGAGTTAGCTAACCTAAGCATACTAGTACTGGGGTGATTCCCTCCTAAACACAGATTTGGATGACTTGCATGTATGCGTGCGTTTCGGAAGCAGATATATTTGTATATATCCGTACATTATGGAAGATGAGCGTGCAGAGGGCACGGTGCCAGAGGATTGGCTCCTTTGACCTGGCTATTTTTACCACCCACCATCCAATCACAGCTGAGAGCACGCACCATCGAGCATGCAGCTCCTTGGCGAGACCTTTGCAAGTGATATTAGGACTTCCACGCCTGATGAACTTCATTACGCGCGGGATTAGATGCTGGGGCGAGTCGCTTGTGTTGCCCTCTGGCTTCTTCCAGGCCAGAATTGCGATGTGATCATCTCCACTGCCCTGCAAACCAGCAAAAACTGAACTGACAGCACATCATTTTACGCTGGCAGTGCAGATCAATGGTTATGGGCTGCTACAACAGCCTCTGACGGCACATCACCGGTATTACCTTGAGTTACGTCAGTGACGCAAGGTATAGCAGGAGCAAGCTTAAGCTTCCTAGTTGTCACATAGGTACGCAACTGTGTCGGTAGCGAACTGTACACAAATGTACAGTGAACGTGCCTAAAAGCATGGGCAAGCAGGTGAGCGCAGCTGACGCCAGCTTGGCAGAAGCTGCTCAGAGCCCATGCAAAACTCGCCCACACCCACCCACTGCACGATCACAAAGCGCTTGAACCGTCCCAGGACTTGCATTAGATGCCTGAGACGTTGTGGGTGCGTTTGTGATGATAGAGGGATCACCAAGTGAGCGCTATTGCCCGCCAAACCTGACATGCTTGTGCACTGCGCACAGCCAGCTGAAGCGTACCAGCAGTCTCCCAACAGTGTAACTGTTAACACATGAGGGTGCTAGAAGCGCCTGGGAGAGCTGTGAGCGAGCTTCCTCGATCTTCTCGAGGCTGGAGGCGAGCCTGTTGGTCCCTGTACTGCTGGGCGACATTTGGCAAGCAGGTGCTTGGCAAGTCCAACAAGCAACAAACTACGTGTAACATTAAACATCAACTAACGATCCGTTCCAGATGCCTGTGGCCAACCTAACGAGCCGTATATAGCAAGCGGGAACCGATGCGATGAGCTCATGGCACGACACGGTCGTTACCATGCATGAGCGTACGCATACGTACACCCTCTCAATAGCACAGATGGAGTCTTCGAGAAGCTTCGATGATGATGCAATGCTGCGAAGTTGACGGTTGGCATGCCACGAAACCCTTGATGCAAGACGTGGCATGTTGACGTGATCATCGCACCATAGCGTCGACGATGCGAGGTCTGATGTGCGATTCCTCGTACAATTCGGTACCGCGGTTACAATTTTAAACGCTGGACGCTCAACGAGTTGGGGCGTAAGGCAACATGGTCTGTCAGTTGTATGCTGCCAAGGTAGTGGTGAGTCACTGATTGTCATTGTCTTTGCACCTTGTAGTCAGGGATTTGCGCATCTTGACCATGTACTGCCATTGCTGCATGTTACTTGGCTGTGGGAGGTGCAATGGTGTTCAAATGACTGGTGCCTGTATGATGGGGTTATGTTGCTCTGTTTGTTCCTGGGATCTTTAACTGCCTTCAGCTTAGTAGATTTCTGAGCAATCGTTGAATTTGCTGTGTCACTTGTCGATGTAATCTCTTGGCCTGTCCAAGTAACCACTACTCCTACTCTCAGGGCGGGCCTGTCTATCTGGGTTGCTCGTGCCCACTGCTGAGGCAGAAAGATGTGATTGCATGTTGTGTTACATGTGTTGTTGGCTATGGACTCTTTTGTCAGTATGTATGTAGGTGTTGTGTTGCACGCTAGTCTGCATTGACTGGTGGTGGTTCTGTTATCGATATCTAGTTGCATTTTCCTCCGTCTCCTGTTGTTACGTCCTGTGATTCCATCATTCCCGTCCTGTGCACTGCAACTGCACATGTACTGGGCTGATCACCCTGATGTCATGGGAGGAGCAAGTGCGGAAACAGTTGATACAACCATGCGCACTCAACCAAGCTTGTACGTGAGATTTCCTTGACCAAAAGTCGAGGAAGGCTTACGTCTTGATCAAGATAGAGCTTCAAAGACATAAGTAAGCCTCACATGCACAAGCCCTCCGTCACAGGGGCTGTTCTGTGGTGCTGTCAATGCATCTCTCCGTCACACAACCTTCTCCAGTCGAGGCTGACTTCAAGTTTAACTTTACACACACTTCAAGAGGGCCATTCTATGGAGTCATGCATGTAACTTTACACACACTTCAAGAGGGCACGCTGCCCCGCTGGGGTTGAGAAATCAAAGTGCCCTGACGCATCCTTCAACACCAAGCAGGCCATGCCCAGCGAGGCTGCATCATGGCCCTGCGAGCCCCGCGCATTGTCCTTTGCAGCATCTGTTGGTACATAGGACCATGATCGGACTGATCCGGGCAGGGGCGGGGGTGGTGGGGCGCCATGATCATGCACTCGCCTTCGATGCGAGAAAACGGGTAGTGTGCAGCCTCTGCAGCAAATGCTCTGTCGGAGAACTTCTCACATGCACAAGCGCGTCATGAGGGATGGTCACAAGAGGTTGTGTGAGGCAGGCACCCTGCGCTAAGAACAGGGCTTCAACAGTGTGCTGGCGGGCACTCCTGGGGGCTCTGTGTGCGTGTGTGAGTGAGTCAGTGGGCAGCAAGCTGTAGAGGGAATGAGAGGTAAACCACCCCAAAAACCGGGCCAGGTGACAAAAAAAGGCTGCTCACTTCATTGATATTGCCCACTTGTGTCTCGCATCAGGTATAAGTCAGCACTACGATGGCAAGCCCTCCAAACATAGGAGAGCTTCCTGGGCGAGTAGACGTATCTTGGGGAGCCTCCGTGACGCTATGCGGAACCTGGAATTGTCTGCAGGCAGTGAAGCGGGCGATGATCGCGCAGTGACATCCTCTGGAAGATTGCTCCTGGCTCCACATCATTAGCATAACTGCCACAGGAGTGCACTTTTAGCGACCCTGTAGGCTGCGCCCCAGATGCGCAGCCTGGTCGCTGCACCTTGAAAACCATCAGCCAGTGCTGGAGAACCTGCGCTGCTATGGGTGCTTTCCAATTTGGAACTTTCAAACCATTACACGCTGCTATAAACACTCTTGCTGCGCAGTACAGTTCATGCATGCAGCTAGCTTCTCCCACACGCTACCCTACTGCCTGGTCTTCCATGACCACCACTGATCATACAACAAGTACAAAGCTTCAGACACTCATGCGCCCAGTTACCGGGTTGCTTCCTATTGCTGCCTACTCTCATCTGTCATTTGTTAAGGAAAAAACTGCGGTCTCTGTCCTTCTCACTGATTATTCTGTCTGCGGTGGTTACCAAGAGGCATGTTCCATCATGTTTCTGAGCGGCAAGTGCTTCCAGAGGTGGCATTGCCTGAACTGGGGTCCGCAAACACATGACAGAATCCAGGAAAGCATCTGACTATGACACTGAAAATCAGCAGCATTGCTGTGAAACATGGCTCACAAGCTCCGGCTACTGATCACTCCCTACTACTTCATTTCAGAACACCACAACTGCTACTACAGAACTCCGATTGTCACGATATCATGCTACATGTCATGCTGTAGCATGTTTTGCATTGTCAACTGCCTAGTGTTTATGTGCGGTGCCTGCCAGATTGGGCCCCTGAGCTCGCGCAGAGGAGTTGCACGAGGCGCCTTGAACTTGGCCAGGTAAAGGTGAGGTGGCCGTGGTCAAGCTGAGTGGCAGGGGTCGAGGGAGGAGGCGTGATTAAGAGAGGACAGGAAAGACAGCTTCTGCTGAGCTGCCTCGTGGCCGTTGCTGGCAGCATACCTGCACCACATCGCCTGCCTGTGACCGCCCACTATGTTGATGTTTGATGGCGCTGACTCACCAGCACTGCGGAAATTCTGTCACCAGGTAGAGGAGCAACAGGTGGGAAGCCCCTGGGTGCTAGGTTGATATAATGGATGCGTGGCAATGAATATAGAGAGGCGCACAACAAGGAGACAAACTGCAGCGACACAGCAGGAAGTGATCACCAGTGATCACGTGCACGAGACAGCACAATACAACACAGTGAAACCGAAGAGCAGGGCATGAAGTAGATGCCAAAGGCGTGAAATAGGGAGTGTTGTGTGCAAAAGGGTGGAGAGGCAGTGCCTCAACGCCTGCCCGAATATGCCTCTATTTCAGATACAGCAAAACTCGGGTGCCCATGCTGGTGCAAATGATGTACGTGTGTGCGTCACGACTTTGAACAGAAAGAGATGACATCTATGGGACCAGAAAAATGGACTTTAACAGAAAGAAGCTTGCAGATGGCAATGGAGGTTCGGACAAAATTGTGCTAACGGGGTAAACCCTGCGATCTACGACAGGGGGATGCATCTGAACAAAAAGGTCAGACGTGATAAAAAGGTCAAACTTCAGTCATTTCGAGTAAGCTTGTGTTACTAGGCCGTGGGCAAACAACAGGTGAAATAGTAGGCACATGTACATGTTTATGCATGTGTATGCATGGAACTTTTTCGGTTGCTGTGTTGACCTATTGCAGACTAGGTTTTCCTGTTTTCAGGTGTGAAGCTTGCATGTCCGGCTGTAATTCATCAACACCAGCAAGACTGGACAGATGAACCCTAGACATGAGGGATAGGGTATGGCTCTCGCTTTTCTATCACTGGCGACATAAAAAAAGGCGACATAAAAAAAGAACAAAAGCGGAGGCCACACGGTACTTGCAGAAATGAGTGTCTGCAGCAGGGTTGTACATTCAGGCTACAGCTGGTATAGGTAAGATATTGCGTAGCTCATAGATGATTGACCAGGAGGAAAGCCCTATTTGTGTGTGAAGGCTGTAGGCCTGTGCTTGTATGCATGGAGTTCTTAGCTTGGGCTGCTTTGATTGACATATTATTGCATGGTCAGCTTCACACTGTTTTGTATACATAGGCATTGCCAGTTCTGCCCCTCCACTGTACCCTGTTTTCTGGTCCCATCGATGCGTTTGTCGCTGGAATAACTTGACTGCATGCAATACTGCGTAGACTGCAGGGGAGGCTACATGGACACAACATGCACTGATCGGGCAATGCATGTGCAAAACAGCATCAACAAGAAAGTGAATCCGTGACAAGATGATGAAGTGCAGTGCTGTGCTGTGAAGGGTCTCAGATCGTGAGAAGAGGGTCAATCATCCTACAATCATTGCCACACTCGCACAGCCCTCTGCATAAAAATGGCACCATCTTACATACTTACTGCCATCCTTCCACGCAGCCAGGTCAACGTCAAAGATGTGCAAATGCCCGTGACGGCACACCACAGGGCCTCGGGGACAACAAGGCATCGCACGCACATCGTTGATTTCAACCGATGACAAAGAGTGCATCGCCTAACTGAGATTCATGAAATGTAAATTGAAGTTTGATTCTTCATCTAAACTGCAAGAGAGAGACACTGGCTTGCAGGGGCCCAATTATTACACATGGGACTTGCTGTCCAGTTGTTGCCGTTGCTGCACTCTCATTGTTCTTGGAACCAAAAAATATTGTGTGATAAAAATGGACTCTATCACTGTGATAGGTAGCAGGGGAAGTGACAGAGGCACGTACCCAAACCATGCTGTTGCAAACTTGACATCCCGTGCCACCCCGCGGCCATCAAGGACCATGCATGCGATCTCATATTGTGCGTCTGCGGATCCCAGTGCAGCCGCAGCTTCCAGATCCATCAACCGCTCGATGTCACAACATTGCTGCTCCATGCTGGGCATGTTGTGCGTGGCAGACAGCACACTACGGGGGGAACCCCCCAGCGCTGGTGTCACTTCAGACGCCGCATTGAAGAAGCGAGAATGTCCAGTAGCGTGCCCGTGTGATGCATGAATTTGAGTCGCCGACGACTCCGAAGGTCCAAGCAGTGTAGTGTCCAGTGATGCAGGGGCAGAGGTGGGGTAAGGGGGCTGGTGGAAGGGGGGTTCTGTGGCGTGTGCCCATAACGGGGTGCAACCCGGCTGCAGTACAGCATGTGTCTTTTTGCAGTGACTGTTCAGGGCGCAGGTGGTCGCTTGGCCGGTAGGGGTGTGGCTGCGGGCGGTCTGTTGTTCCTTAAAGGAGAATGCGCCATACAGGTGGGAGATGGGGGAGGAGGCTGTGCGGGAGACGGAGCAGACATAGGGCCCTGATGGGAATGAGTTTGAGTACGTAGAAAGATCGCAGGGCGCGGCAGCCAGTGCCTTGATTGCCCTGTACTGCATAAACGCATCAGATGTGCCCTGGTGACAGAATTCTGTGCAGCATGAATCGTTAGTCTGATCACTAACGCCCCCGGCAATATGTAGCAAACACAGGCGAGGGCCACACAAGCGACCAACAGTTTGATGTACTGGAATTTAACTGTCTGCATGCTATTCGCCAGTTTCTTTCACCACCAGAAAGCCCATTTACAGACAAAATTCGCCAATCCGTAAGCCATTGTTTGCACCGAGCACCGCGCACCACATTAACTAGTTTGTTGGTGGAAACCCAGGCTGTGGCTCCAGCACCAGAACGGTGCGTACATCTTGTACACACCGACGCGGACACTATACGAGACGCACGCAGGAGAGGCGAAAGACTTTGCATGCACGACGAGTTGAATGACAGCAGGACATTACCTTTGACCGCCTTTGGATGCACTGTCTGGTGACTGAGGGAGCGACCTAGGGGTCGAGGTGGCCGACGAGGGAGCTACTAGTGGTACAAGGTTGCGCAGGGACGGAGGGGGGCCAAAGGTGCGTGCCTCGAAGTCCCTCAGAATGCGGGTGCACGACTTGCCCCCCTCGGCTTGTCTTTCAGGGCCTGCAGCCGCTTCAGTTCAGCTCAGCGAAACAATGAGGTCTACGTCAGAAATGAGAAAATCCATCTTCAAACCAGCCCCATACACTGAACACTACTTTTTCTAGTACCTGGTGGAGGGGGGGGGGGGGGGGTTCCAAAACGCCAGTGCGTCTTGAATATGTTGGAAGACGATACTGTAATAAGTGCTGGGCAGGAATGTCGTGACGGCGATGCTGGACCTTCAAGTCTGTGGCGCACCTATGAACTGAAGCACTCTTGTGCATCTTATTATAGTACTCGTCTCTATTCATAGCCGTTTCAGGTCACAAGAAACATTGTGAAGAGAAGGTGTGGAGTATTGTCTCATGCTCATGCAGTACTGGACGTGCAGCGGTACTTTTTCTTTCTCACACTTTCATTTGCATCTGCCAGACCCATAATCTGGAAAGTCTCTGATGCATGCTATTTTGTTGCGATAATTTCATGTGCCAGCACAGTCTTAGGAGACGCACCATTGCAGACAACAGTTTGTAACCTGGCCAATTCCGGCGCTTCACTATACTGCATGCTACTCCCACCTGCGTTATCAAAGACCCCAGCACAGAACTCTGTGGTCTCTATCACAGACCCATCGGGTCTAGAAGGCTGCTGCAAGGCAGCCGCGGCAGCAGCTGCAATGCTGCAGCTACCGTCCCCCCCGCCTGGCCCCCGATGCCGTGCAGCCCCACCTGCTGCGTTGTGGTCCCTAGCATGCTGTGGAGAAGGGATCGAGTTTGGTGACTGGCTTCCACTGAAATTGCGCTGCGCTGCACAGAAATTGCTGACCGGCAGTTGCTCATGCACCTCTGATAAGCTTGCTCCTGCGTTGTGTTGTTCTGTGTGTGTGCCGGCTGTCTTCTGACTAGTGCTCCTGGCAACGTCCCAGGCTGTTCCTGGTGACTCTGAACAGGCTAAAGATGTTACCAACTGGCATGCTGGCGTCGTGTGAGAGTGTGGAGACCGCGGTGGGGATGCCTGGGGTATGCTAGCAGCCACCGGTGATGTGGCTGGTACCAGAAACACCTGAAGCTCCTTTGTGATTTCCTGCATGTGTTAGAGGAAACTTTCTCTAACACATAAGACAGGATCCTACTTCACTGATTGAAAGAATGTGCGAGTGATATGCGCAGGACATTACTCAGCAGCATCTTCTTTTTGCTGAAAAGAAAAGCTGCTCTTGTCTTTGTCTTTCTACCATGAACACTGCTGTGCACCCGAGCAAATATGGCGACAAAGCACCACACAGGCGAGACTGATTGCCGCTGACATGATTTCACTGCATGGGAAAACCCGGCAATATGTTATACGATGGTGCATGTACAAATCGAGTTCCCAGACACAAGTTGAAACACAACAGGATCGCTGAAGCTGAACAGGGCTCTTCAGAAAAGAGCTGGAACCGCACTGGTGGCTCTGGTGGATGAGATGCTGAGAAGCAGGCTGCAATGGTGTCTGGCGCCTCGTTGGAAGCTTCTGTGTACGGAGATATTTGAGATCCGTCTTCGCTCGGGCCCATCTGCTTCACAACGAGCGGTGGTCCTGTTCGTTGCTGCTTCAGCAGCGCAGCGTTAGATTCCTGCAAACTTTTCCTGACTATCATTTTTTCTGTCTGCAGTACTTGGTGAGCATGAAACAGGTTCGAGGCCCCATTATGATCAGCAAAAGACTCTTCTACTGTTCTGTGGAGCTTGACGACAAAGGGCACCTAGAGAAGGATATGACGAAATTACATGCTCACAACATGGATCGCCAATGTTCGTAATGAGCATGCAGAGCTCACATTCTCCTGTATAACCTGTCTGCAGAGGCCTTGAAAGCTGAGCTCGATCTGTGAGACGGTTTGCATCAGAAAGAGCCACTTCTTCAGCATCTTGCCCGGCCAGAACCACGTCCACGCACGCCTCTTGGAGAGATACTCAGCTTTTCGTTTGATCCTGCATAGCAGGGTGTCGGGCTCATGAAGCAGTCAATTGTAGGCACCAAGTCTTAACACTTGAACATGCCATGTAAGAGAAACGTACTTAGCGAGCTCAATCTCCACATCAGCTCGAGCCATGTGTATGGATTCACTGTTGCAGAGGTAGCTGTTATGTTTGTCGCTCAAGTGATCCCAAAACCTCGTGGACAGCTGCAGAACAGGATGTAATCTTGCAGCTTACCTTTGGGCCAGACAGATGCACCAGCTTGTGAAGACACCACTCATGTGCGGGAAAGACATATCCTCACAAAGTATTCACGAGTTCTCAACAAGTGTTCCGGGATGTTTAGTATGTCTCACCTTGATGCGCTTGATGGTGCAGTCAATCTGCTCGGTGTATTCAGATGATACCGACCCAGTGCTGCGCTCACATAGCAGCACTATCTGCAGACAGCTAAGGGGTGAGGAAGGGAACAGGCAGGGTCTGTAAGTGAACTTCTTGTGACGTACTTAGCTCAAGGATTCAGAAACAACCAGACTGGTTCAGCTACTGTTACAACATCTAACGGGTGAAGGTGATAGAAGCGTAGTATACGAGTGTTTGACGACAAGGGCGTACTGCGGCGAATTGCCTTCTAAACGCAGGAGCCCGTTCGGCTTGCTTCATGCTTGCTTGTGTTTTCCTGCATCCACAAGCCTGTTTGGCATTTCACATTTCACATAGCAACATTATGTTCAGGACAATCAAGAATGCGTGTTACGGCGTCTATAGTAAAGACTCGGGCTTTCCTCACCGGAAGAGTTGTGCAACTAACCTGAACTCCTTCGCACGGATAATGGAGAAACGTCACAGCCGAAAGCAGAGTGGCATAACCCATAACCCGCTTGGCCTTATGCTTTTAGTATGTGTGTAACTCTACAGGTTTCAGTCGTGCATGGTCGGCCGATACATGCGTTGTATCCTCAACTTGAGGACCTCAAGCCACAAGCTGGCTGAATTCACAACATGCTGCCCATATGATCATCACTCGTCTCTGATACGAATACCAATCCACGTCTTATGTCGAGCTGCTGGCTTTGTTGTCACTGTTTCAGTTGTTCGGGCGGAGAAGGCAGAGAGGGTGCCGCGCTTAGCACCTAGACAGCTGACTAGCACCTGGACGATATCCTTGACAAATTAAACCGTTTGAACGTTTTTTTGCTCGTTGACATGCGCTTGGGAAAGTTCTCTCGGCTGAATGGCATAGAGCAGTCGTTGAAGAGACGGGTTGGGCAGGACTCGTTAGCATCTTTGAACACGAAAGATGTTACTGTGCTTCTGTACGATCCTGATGCATACCTGCGTGTGTGCCACAGGCCACAGGCCTGAGGTTGGTTCACATTGTCTATCAGGTGCCATGATTCAACTGCTGTCAACTTTAAGCAGTGCACTGCTGCAGATTCCCACCAATCAACCGCGGTAAAAATATTGCTACCCCAGATCGTGTCAACAGGCAGTTGGCTAAGCGAGAGAAGGAAACAGGGCAACCTTACAAGCTATTCCCAGCTAAGACGCCTCGGCAGATTTGGCCTGAAGAGCGACTGATGTGGGATCTTTACCGGAGGAATCCGGGGCTGAAGAAGCTTCCGTATGATTTAGATAGTTTTGACCCGCCCTTCGCCAAGAGATTTGCGCTGAGACAACTAGAATTGATGCGCAATGGCATGACGAAAGAAAAGGCATACCAAGACACACAGAAGGAGATGGCGAAGCTCAAAGAGCATCTCATCAAGTTCGCACCATTTACTTGTATCTGTCATGTGCTGCTGAATGCCATTCCTGTACCCCAAGCTACATTCATTCAGCTGCACCGGAGCACACCCTCGTGTCACTGCTGGCCTCCACCTTGCAGTCTAAATGTCGAGCATTTTACCTTGAAAGATGCTACATCCCTGTTGTTGAGGAACACAGAAGGGTGGTGATTACAAAAGCACCAGGTACTGCTCTTCACCACTTCATGCTGGACACATGAACTAACACCGGGTGTGCAGGAAATCTGTGAACATAGAGCCTCAGTATTCTGTCATAGCAAGCATACAAGAAGCGGAGGAGAGAGAACTCACAGCTGCATACAGTGAGTATCAGAAGCTGAACTCATGAAGAGTTCTTGTGCCCTGTTTCGGTCCAGGCGGAGACCACCTGGCACAGGTGCCCATCAGGCATATCCATGTTGTTGCAGGTCGGCAGAACCTATTATTTCCTGTTGCTCGTTCTTGGTCATGGTGGCTGTTGCATAGCAGAGTTGTGATGGCAGTGGGGAATGGTGGTACGCCTCAGTTGATAGTGCATGGGTATGACTGCAACATCTTGTGTACAAAACATATCAACATAGTTCATAATTGGTTGCAAGACTGTGGTGTTTGGTAATCGTTTTTGGCTGCTTCTATATTTCTGTGGCTTGCCTGCATGTTCCTGCAGATTATTGGTTGAGAGTTACATCGATGGAGATGACTGTGAGCAGATGATTGTGTAACCTTCCTGAGCATAGAGGCGGTGGTAAAAGATGTGATGCAGAAGCGGCAGTTCGACCAGTAACAGTCATTTTTATGCACACTTGAATCTCATGAGACTATGCGCTCTTTGTGCCGATGCAGTGCGCCACTGCCGGTACTGTTTTGTTGGCGTTCCATGTGTCCAGTGCATTGATGTTTGAAATTTCCCCATATCTGCCAGCGTTTAGTAGCAATACGACTGAAGCAAGCTCGAAATAGTCTATGGGGTGAGGGCCCATCGCATTCGGCAATTGTTGGGTGTTCAAAGTACTGGTCGATGCTGGCTTGCTGCTTGGGCAGTGTTATATGCATGGTGGCATTGCTGCACATCACGGCTCAGGTGAGCTGCCACAGCGCTGTGGGACAGGGGCGCTGACTTTTTTGTTCCAGCATTCCCACATGAGGGCCACAGCGTCCTCACCCTCTGCAATACTATGCACTGTTCACTGATTCGTGTTCCGCTCATGACTCACGAGACAGAGGCTGTTATAGACTCCAGAACATGAATCCAGCGCATTGCAGAAGCACCAAAACCTCACCTGCATTCTTGGGAACTCCTATCCTGGATCAGGGGTGCTTCGTTGTGCGGGTCCGTGCTCAGTGGACGTAATCTGACTGGGGAAAAACTAATGAAGCCATTCTGAAATCCCAGCAAGGTATGTATCTCAGAACACGGAGTTTGCGCAGGTGTGTGGATCTTCACTTGGTTATTGTTCTATCCACACGTGGTGTTATGTTTACATTCATGAATGGGACTTGTAAGCAGGGGGCGAAGCATAAGCACGCACCGGCTACGCTGGGCGAACATTTTGAGCCAGGCCACAAGCATGAACAGCAGGCTTGACTGACCAGCTGCCGTTGTGGGCAAGTTTAGTGTCATTTTATTCTGCTCGAGTCTGAGCGTTCACACATGTGTGAAGGCGTTTCAGCTCCTATCGAACCCCCGTTGGCGATTCAGCAGCTCTACATACATGGATATCTGTACACATATCTATATGTAAGCGGAAAGACTCACAGGCTCAGATGTATAGATATAGGTCACACAGAGTGCGTGATAACGAGAGTACAAGGCCACTGTGAAGGTTGTGATGATGAGTGTAGTCATGGTGTAATGGTGTGAACAAGCCAGCACAACAGTGCATGTGCACCAGCTGCCGGTGCGCCGTAACAACAGCTGCAAGTAGTATATATGTTACGAGACACACCAGACAGCGACTACGTTAAGTGCGTGTCAACACTGCAAGTACATTAGAACTTCTTGCATCGTCAGCCAGATTATGTACACTTCCACAACAATGGATCCACAGGCACTAACGGATGTTGCAGCGAAAGAAATCGTCTGTGCATCCGACGGGAAAGCTTATGTTCTGAATCAATTCCTGGTGCGCTTTCCTTGCCATGGTCGTCATGTGGCATCCGTGCAGTGTGCAGTGGCAACCAGCTCGAAGTAGTTACATCGACCCGCTGCAAGTACAACATAACATGAATATTGTGAATAGCTGTGGCATGATTAGCTGTGGCAGTTTGTATGTCATGTAAGCACATGTGGATTCTCTAAGTTTGGGTGCTACAGAGGCTCTTGAAGGCTGTGAACACAATGCTGGCCTTTGCTTGGCAGGTAACAGATCAACTCAAATGAGGGCGCTGAAAACTACAGGGGTACAGTGATGTAGAAACAAGGGGCGGTGCCAAGGCGTTGTTCTCAGCGTCAGAAATCGGCAGTTCAAGTGACTGCCCTGCAGCACGCGATGCAGGAAGAAGAAGTGTGGCAATGGTCGAGCGAGCATGCCTCACCCAGTCACAGAAGCAGGCTATCCTCAAAGAACTTAGCTTCATGTGGTGTGTTCCAATCTGTACATCAGTGAATACTGTATATTCGCACCATGGAACGATGCGGATGTTTGAATTTGTACGCATTTCCAGTCTACCTGTGTGGATGTTCCGCCACATCGCTCCATGATATCTCACTCTCCGCGAAACAGTTTGATTCGGTCAGTGGACTGGTCTCATCGCGCATGTCCTCGTTGGTTTGTGCGCACGTGGCACATCACTGGTACCGTGCTGCAGCTGAGTCTGGTTTGCTGCGTCTGCATCGACAACCGTTGCATGCTTACATGTATGCCCTGTCACCCGGCTTCATTGAATCATCGGATGCTGCTGCTTTTAGTTGCTTGTGTTGGATATCAGCACAATGTATGTTCATCGTGAACAGGCTTCATCGTGAACAAGTAAGTACTGGTGTGACCTATGACATGTGATAGCGGTCACACATGCATATGAATTTGGGTGTCCATGTTGCCGGTTTGCGCGGAGGCTGGAATTTACGATACAGCACTCAACATCCAACAAGGAATGCAATAAGCCAAACTGCAGCCTCCGCGCAAAACGGCAACATGGTGAAAGTTGGTACAACACGCACGTGGCTGCTGACACGTCATGCAGCACCATACATGCACCCATATAAGATAGAATTTGTCAACCGCATAGCAACGCTTGACGAAAACGAATCTAAGTGCTGGTTGTGGAGATGTTATTTTCACTTGATTTGGTGCAGTGACAGCAAAGTGCCCGGGATCTGTGGCCGTGGCCATGGCCGCTACAGGTCTAGTGTTCACTAGATTCGAACACAGATCTAGAATTCTCTAGATCTGACTGAATTGCAAGAAACTGAACCTAGCTCGTCACAACGAACGCACAGGAGGATAATTGTTCCGGCTGATACACCACAAAGCACCGCTTTACTGTACAGTAGCCTTAAGTTAGTTATTGACTGCGGGGTTTGGTGCAGGATGTTGCGGCATCATCCGCATGTCATCGACTACAGCAACTGCTTCCTCACGCCAAATTTTCTGGCCGTTACTGGAGAATACGCCAATATGGGCACCCTAAACAACTTCCTGAAAAGGTATAGCCTGGCCAAGATTTGCCTACAGCGCAAGACACATTGCTCAACAGGCGCCGCATTCGTATCGGCAACTGCAGCGCGATTCTTGTTCCAGCAGCTGGTCATGGTTGTGGATTACTGCCATTCGTTGAAGGAGTCTATCGCTGGGGGCCTTAACCCCGATAATGTAGTGATATGTTGGAACGGTTCCGCGCCGCAGGCGAAGATTGCGGCGACAGGCCAGAGCGGCATTCTATCACCGGTACGAATACGTTGCCTTGGATGTGATGCCACAGAGATCCCCATATTTCGCCACTGCAGTTGAAGTGTGTGCCTGTTTGATAACACGCGCACAGCTGTGTGGAAATCGTGTGTATTTCGAAAATCGTCATAATTTTCGGAACTTGTCGAATCACAATTTTCGGAATCTTCGCAGGCGTAGCTCATTTCTTCCGGAGATATTGCATACTGCGCCATGTTCAATTACTAACTTGTGACCCAGTCACAGGCGAGTGACGAGCTGTCTGTTATGATTCTTGTCTGCAGGGCTTTGCACCACATTTCCTCACGGGGTGGAGTGTCAGGCATGTTTCCATCGTACCTTACATGAAAAAGTACCTGTCATGAGGTTCATGCATGTAGGCTGCATCTCCAATCTGCCCCGCCTTCGCTTTCAAGGCTCCAGAGACCATTCTAGAACGTTCTTCTAACCCTCTATCGGCGGATATGTTCAGCCTGGCAGCGTTGCTGTTCTATGTCGTGACAGGCTCGCTACCATTCCCGGTAGCTCCGGGGGAGTCTGAGACAGCGTGGGCAGCTAGAGTGGAAAAATCCGAAGTTGTCATTCCTTCTCATGGTGCGCAGAACTTCTTGCTTTCTACTGAAATGTTCTGTTGGCCCTTGATTGATAACTACAGAGCACATGAGCGCATCAGGAAAGATCTTCCGACCCTTCAGCACCACTCTCTACATCTTGCATGAGAGCCAGACACTTCTGTTTGGAAAGTATTCAATTGCAAAGTCAAGCAGCGAAGCGTGGCAGCAGTATGCAGTGTCCTCTGGCAGAGTTTTCCCGCCTAGCGGCTTCCTACATTCTGTATCCTTCGTTTAATCTCGCGGCCGTAGACATGGGCTGAAATGTAGGCGCTGTGGTCTGCCCAGGCTACTGCTTGAGCATGGTGCGGTTCCCAATTAGCTTATAATTTCTTTTTTGCCTCAAGGGGGAATAACAGGGTGTTGGTGCACTGCAGCTGCCAACTGTGATGACCTGCACGGCCTGCTGCGCGGCATGCTTGCGCCCCATGAGTTTCGGTGGAGCCTTGCAGACGTCAAGATGCACCCATTCTTCTTCACAAACCTCCCAGAAGGTGCTCTCAAGCTGTCTGAAACTGTCGCAAGTGCAGACGCTGGCAGTGGAGAGGACAAGCAGAGAATGTGCAGAAGCCTCCAGAATCTTCTGTCGTGCTGCGGAGAGCAGGCACAGACAGGTGCGCTCACACAGGTGGAAGCGGCAGGTGGAAGCGGCAGGTGGAAGCGGCAGGTGGAAGCGGCAGCATATGGTCCTGGGCGGGAGGCTCTGCACGCGGGTGTGTGCAGCAGCAGGGCTCCCAGCATGCCGCCTGCGGCCACATCGTCAGGGTACATGACTGTAGTATCTAAGGAGTTGTCCAGGCACCTGGGGGGCGCGAGCCTGACGGTGTAAGGGTGGTGTGGTGTGGGTGGAGGTTTTTTGTGTGGACAACCTGTGACTGGGGGGTTCAAGAGGCGAAGCAGGCAGTGGGCGGTGCGGCAGTCTGCAGTCTGCAGAGCAACATGAAAGATGCTGCTGTGGAGTAGCTACAGCAGCACCTGTCACTGCTGCTGGTGCTGTTGCAGCAACGATCTGAGGGGCTGTCCGATGTCTATGATTTGTTTGTGTGTTTGGTGTAAGAGGCGGCACACTCCGCCGGTGTCGATTACAGTTTGATACAGCCTATCAACGGTTAATGGATGATCCGCACGCTTCCTGTTCGATGTGATGCAAGCATGCTTGATGCGAGAGTCCCTCTGAATTGTTCTGGCACCAGTTGACAAGGTTTGAGTGAAAGATGGCTAAAGTAGTGAATCGCGTTAGGAGATCCATTCGCTGAGTTGGGGCCGACACCATGCTATTTCTGTGGCGAGTGACTGACTGTTGCCACGCTGAAGCAGTGGTTCGAAAATAAATTGCTGCTGTGATGTGCCCGGCACGTTGTATGCAGCTCATAGCTCTATGTTTCTAGTTTTCTT
Source organism: Ulvella scutata (assembly GCA_032359135.1). NCBI lineage: Eukaryota > Viridiplantae > Chlorophyta > Ulvophyceae > Ulvales > Ulvellaceae > Ulvella > Ulvella scutata. The sequence goes on from JAUMHD010012645.1 coordinate 52,627, forward strand.
CCTCAGTAGGTGACAAGGAATTTACATTTGTAATGAAGATTTTGGTCGTCGAACACAGACTGATGGCTTCAAGATTCATGCGCCTTTCCTCTTGCGACATGCAAGTAACAATGTCTTGGAATGCTCTAAATAAGTGTCCAACAGCCGTTCTGAGGAAAATAGACTGGCCAAAACTCGCTTAATAGCACGACCTGTGCATCGCAGGCATGTGGGAGAGAGTGTCACGGTTATATACAGTCCTAGCGCTTTCATTGCGAACTTCAGGCAAGGTCTGTTTGCTTGATAGATGATGTGGCCTGTCCCGGGTGGGGTGCAGCTCCTGTGAAGGCTAGGAATCGTTTTTGGCGATGTGTTGTCCTCTGCAACTACTCAAGCACCGCAATGCGACCGACACTGTGTCATAGAGTGTTTGTCTTGAGTTTCCGAGGCGTGCTGTCTGGTTTCCGCGCTAGCGCAACGTCAAAGATGAGCCCGCAGTTGAACAGCAGCCACAGGCCCTTCATGAACCGGCACATCACCCGCAGCGCGGGATCCAGCTCCTCAGCACGTGTTCAGAGCCATGTATTAGCTCCAGCTGCGGAGACTTTCTATGCTTCTGGAACCAGTTTTCAGGACCTGGGGGTTTCAAAGAACGTGGCCGACGCTATTGCGCAAGCTGGGTTCGCACATCCAGCCCTCATTCAGGCACGCTTGGCTCCATGATGACATTGTATTTATTGAATTTTCATCTGGCCCAGAACGTATGCCCAAACGGGCTGTTGCAGCGCCAGTTTCATCATGCTGTGAGTTGCTCTCTGCAGTCCCGCCGAGAATTTTCTATCCGACAGCCGAAGAATACTCCCGGCAAATCCAGAATATCCGTATCTAACAAGACCGAGCTTTAGCACACTAGTGGCACCAATGACATCTCTGCAGCCTCAGCATGAACTGTACCAGACTTCAAGCAACGCAGCACTACTTTGAACGAACACATAAGTGCTCTAGCTGACCGGTACACACGCTACTGCGTGTATACTGCAGAAATTTGAACTAAGAAAACTACCCTGCTGATTTTCATCCGGAGTGCAGGCACAGGCTATCCCAGCAGTCTTGTCTGGAGCAGACATCGCGATAGCCTCTGAAACTGGCAGTGGCAAGACCCTCGCATACCTGCTACCCATCATACATAGCTTAAGGCAGCGCCAGCAGTCGCAACAAGAGCACAGACCTGACACTGCACAGTGTGTCCTCTCAGCTCTCTAGTGTTGTCTTCTGCCTTCCGTTCACTGTGCAGCTGATGGTTGTAGGGCCTTCAATGATGTATGCAGCTGCAGTATATTGTGACTGTGATGTTAAGTTGATTCAAGTGGTGTGGAATGTGTCTTGTCTTGAGACTCTCATGGTTAGGCCTGTACCATTATACGATTAATGCACCTGGTAAAAGATCGCAAGGCTCCCTGTCGGGAGCTGCCCGGCGCTGGTCTTCTGTACATGCCGTGGTATCAAGATGTTCCGTTCATGAAAAGTGGTGATTCTGGTTAGCGGTCGCAATTGCATGCACGGAGACGTGTTACAACCTGCGCTGCGTCTGGTGCAGTGACAGGTATTTGGGCGGAAGCTTCTGGAACGGAAGGTACACAGGGCCGTAAGAGCGCCGGGCAATCAAAGTTTCTGGGAAATGTAGTACAGTTCAAAACAATTGTTGAAATCGCCATCAAGGGAGGATATACGAAAGCATTTGCTCACATGCCCTCCGTATATTGCCACAAAGCTACTCATAATGCATGTGTCCCATGCATGCTGGCATTGAACAAGCCAAGGTGAAGGTTTTTAAATCTTGTTCCGTGGCCACAGGTGGTTTTCCCACTGCGCACTAGTTCTCTGCCCCAACATGGAGCTCTGCGAGCAAGTCGCCACAACCGCCCAATCCCTCGTTACCTCGAGCTCGGGGACCCCTCAGCCGCTTTGCAGTGCGCGAGTAATTAGCGTGCGCTCGCCCCCGCCGCTGCGCGAGCCAACTGACATCATCGTGTCCACCCCCGCGGCACTGTGCAACTTCTTGGATGACACAGGGAGCTCGTATGGCGCGCAATGGGACCCTGACAACTTGGTGCAGTGCGTGCGGCACGTGGTCGCGGACGAGGCTGATGCGCTGTTCACCAGTGACTCCTTCCTAAAGCATCTCACACGGCTGCTTGATGTGCGTGCGCCGCCTCTAGCCCCCCCCCCCCCCACCCCCGCGCGCGGCAGTACTCCCATGCGAAGCGGCATGATGTTGTGTTTGAAGTCTAGATTTAGATGCATGCATGCATAGCTTCTGCTTTCATTCTGCAGAATCCCACTGCCTTTGGAGACGCCCCATTTGATTCACCCTGTGGGTCTCAGTTAAGAATTGTTTAAAAAAGCTACAGCAGTCAGCTAAAAGACACTGAAAGGCCCTACAAGAGCGAGAGGCCCTTTTGGCCTTGCACCATCAGCAGTTTTAGTTTTAGGCAGGTGCACTGAAACCCTTGTCGTCTCGCTGCTACACATCCAAAGATTGCGAGGTGCGGGCACGATGCATGCATCATTGGATGGAGTGGTTGAAGTGCACAGCCTTGGCCAAAGATGCTCAGGTTCGGTTTAGTCAAATGTTTCCGAATGCATGCAGCTCATGCGTGCATCAGACCGCGCATTCACAGCGCGCGCTGTAGCGAGCATGGTTGGGATCACGGTGGAGGACTTTGAGGGACTCCAGCGGGGGTCCAAGATGGCCGCGTTCAAAGGGGGGGTGCAGGCTATGCTGGAGCAGGGCTGGCAGCCTGCCGACGGCGCAATTTCCAGGGATGACGAGGGTAATATTGTGGGGCTGGAGGCCTCTGTGCCGGGAGACCTCTGGGTTGGTACGGCCCCGAACAATGCTGCCTTTGACCTCTGATGTGAACGTCTCATGTAAAGTGGCAGCTTTTCGACTGTTTGATATCCGTGTCCCCTTTCCTTTTTCTTGTTCTTGTTCTTGTTATGTTTGCGTTTTGTTGCAAGCGGTTGTTGGATAGCTCGAGTAGCAATCCAGTCCAGTACACCACCTGCCCTCCCCCCCGTGTCACCCACCAGCAGGCATGCATAGCAGCATCAACTGCAGCGCTTGCACTGCCACGTGGCAGCACAGCAGCCTCACAGCAAAAGAGAGGGGAGCGCGCTGCGTGTGCAGGGCAGCCTCACAGGTGCCGCTCCTACACCTTTGTCGGCGCCACCTTCCCACGCGCTGGGGGCAAGTCGGTCGCCGCGGACCTCACCAAACGCTTCCCGGGCATGCATTGGCTGGAGGGAAAGCAGCTGCATGCATCTAAGGAGGGTGTGCGGCACGAGTGGGTGCGTGTGGGAAGCAAGGACCGCTCAGAGGTCATCGCGGCCGTCGTCACTGCGCTGCGCGCGGAGCGGCAGTCCTCCAAGGGCGTGCTGGGTCATGCATTGGTGTTCTGTAGAGACACCGCGAGCGCACGTTCAATGCATGAGGAGCTGCAGCTGGTGCGCGCACCGCCAATTGCCTCCTGCATCAGTTCATTGCCCCCCGGGGCGCCGAGCGGAGTGGTGAATTTGTACATAGACCCTTTCAAAAGTTGCTTAACACATGTATAGTACATTCTTAATACATAGAGCGCATTCATTCATTCATTTATTTATAGCTGTACTGGTGTTTCGCCGCGTCTGAGAGTGTACACAGGCGCCGTTTTTTGTTCCAGTTTTGGTGATTTATTGGTTGGAATTCAATAGATTTATGTGTAAATGGCCACCACTTGCTTTCCCTGTTAGAAGTCATTGTGTGATGCATCTGGATGTTACGGGCCCTGTGAAGGATTCATTGTGTGCATGTGGCCGCCATGCGCTGAGGCTGATTTTATAGTCCTCAGACTGTGGGGACTAAACGCTGAGTATGTACATTTGGCGCACGTATGGATGCTTGCTTGCAGTCTGTTCCGCTCGCCGTGGTGCTAGAAAGCGCTGCGCCTCATGCATGCTGTAGTGGAGGGAGGTGACATGCGTGCTGGTGGCGAAACAGCAGCGGTGCGGCTGCAGGTGGGCATCGACGCGGGGCTGTACCACAAGAAGCTTCCAGCAGCCACTAGAAGAGAAGCACTTCAGAAGCTTCGGGAGCAGGAGGGTGCGGTGTTGGTGTGCACAGATGCAGCCGCGCGGGGGCTGGACTTTCCAGATGTTGCGCATGTCATCCAGGCGGACTTTGCTGACAACGCAGTGGACTTTCTGCACAGGGTGGGCCGCACTGCGCGCGCAGACAGGTGCGCATGTGCTCCCTCAAGAACGACAAAGTGAGGGAACTGGAATCCTTCGCATGAGGGAACTGGCATGCATCGTGTTGTATCACGCAATGTATTGTATTGTACACTGTGTGTGGTGGTGCGGGATGTGTGTTTACGTGGGTGAGCAATGGCGGTGCTGTGCTGTGTTGCGTTGTGTTGTGTTGGTGGTCTGATGCAGCGTGGCAGCAGCGGGGGGAGGGAGGGGGGCGGGGACGATCGTCTCGTTCGTCTGACCAAGTGACCCACCAAGTCTCTTATCAGTCATGAAGACAGAATACACCATCCATAGACTGAGCCCCCCTTCCCCGTCGCGCCACCTCTAGCCACTGCGCACACACGCGTGTGTGTACACGCTGAAGCCTCCTGACACCGCGCCAAGCTGTGCGTTCACGGCGGGAACACACCAATGGACTTGCTCATTCTGTCACTCGCATGCGTGCGCTGCGAAGTCTCTTTGTGACTGTATCGCAGCCACCAGAGTATCTTGACACGTGGTTATCACATAGATACTAGCAGATCGTTCCTTTGGCCGTCTGGTTTCATGCATATTTGCTATCTTTCCGGTTTGTGAAGCCGTTTTTACTAGCAGATCGTTTCTTCTTCCTTTTCAGTGTGCGCCACTTGGACATGCACGCCTTCAGCGATGCTCATCGATGTGATATGATATGATATGGTGAGCCTGTGAGACTGCAGGGGGGGCACGGTGACCAGCTGCTACACAGAAGAGAGAGAGCCTCTCGCGCTGGCCATCAAGCAGGCCATCCTGGACGGCATTCCGGTGGAGGGCACATTCAGCAGGAACCGGTCGTTCGCGGGGAAAATGAAGAAGCATGGCCGATTCATCCCCCGTGGCTCTGCAGCCTAGCTTTCTCTCGCAACAGCCTGCGTGCAAGGCGTTGTAGTAGCACAGCAACTGTCTTGGGGGGTTGACTAGCTTCAGATACTCGTGTGTGGTGCACCTTTCGTGCTTGTGAGCTGCGCCCTTGTCGATGTGAACACACATCAACAGTCTTGGGGGGTTTATGTTGTTCAGTATGGCACGGTGTTGTTTGTTGTTTGGTGGGATTTCGGTGCAGCTACTGGCCAAAACCTATCGGCAGCGGCGGGCAGCACCTGAAGCATAAGTTTTTTGTCCTTGTTGTGAGTTCATGTACGTTCATGAAAACACCGTCGTTTCTTGATATACCGGTCACCAACTGCCATCAAAATTCGACCGGTACAGACCAGACACCGGTATATCGAGGACCATTATAACGAGACACGACTGCATACGAGTTGTGTGTTTTCAACAATGTTACATGATATAACATCGTTTTCACAAATTGTAAGCTTCCGCAGTGCAAATGCAGGCCGCAGTGCAACTCAACTGCAGTGCCGAAATGCTGGCACCATATCTACTACACATGCATCTTGCACCTCGAGAAGGATTCGATTGCGCTGAGGAAAAAACTGTGCGCAATACACCTGGCAGCGATGCATGCTGGGTCAGGTGCTTCAGCAACTTTGTACAACCTACACCCAGGTCCAGCACCGTGCCAGATTGCCAGGCAGCCCCCCACACACAAGCAAAGAGTGCAGAGTCCTGGGGGGGAGCGGGGCACCTACGCCACCAAGGGATGCTAGCCAAACTCGGAAGAAGGGGTTACCCGACCAATCCCCACCAATAACCAATAACAGGACAAGAGCAGATGTGCCACAGGTACACGCCACCTGCTCCTGGTGTGCAGCAGTGGCTCCCCCCCCCGCCCTCAGGATCCAAGGCAAGGTGACTCCTCTTCGCACCCCTGCCTGTCGGTGCCCCTCACCCCCCTGCCCCTGTTTGTGCCCCCCCCTGTGCGCGTGCGCGGAGGGGGGGGGGGGCGCAACCCACCGGAGCGTGCACCCTCTAAGTAGCATTTCAGGCCAATACTGTGTACTGCACAATGCATGCACGTCTAGAACGGCAACCCTGACCAAGCGCCTGCCTTCTTCGCCTCCCCGGACCCATTGGCGGCCGCGCCGTTGCCGTTGCCCGCCGCCTCAGCCATCTTGCGCTCCGCCGCCTCTTTCTCCACGCGCGCCTTCTCCGCAGCCTTGGGGTCACTGACCCTCTGCCATGCGATCTGCACCTTGATGCCGCTGTCGATGTCATCCAGAATGTCCTTACGCAGGCGATGGTTCAAGCAGATTCCCAAAACCCTCTTGATGTCCTTTTCGGTCACCTGCATAGATTCATCTCGCTCCGGTCAGACATCAACTCGGCCTTGGATTCGCACACCACGAGCTGCGGCAGTTCAATGCTTCGGCACACTCCCCTCTTACCGCACAGTATGCATGTCAGCGTTCTAGGCAAGCAAACACTCAAGGGAAAGCCTTCCCTCAAGAGGCGAACAGCTCGGCCACTGTACTACTTCTGGGTTCACGTGCAAAGCGGAGACATAGCAGTGGAGACACAATATTGCTTGGAGAGGGAGGCGGGTAGGGGGGTGGGGGGGAGGGTGGGGGGGCTGAGAGTGACACTCTCCCAGGCTGAAAGTACAGGGGCGGGGCGGGGTGGGCGCAACATCTCTCAGAGCTGTGCATGTTGGGAGTCGTCAGTTGAGACAAGCGCAGCGCATGGCACAACGGCAGACAATACCCACTGTCTCAGGGGATCTCAGTGACCCCTGGGACCCCCTGGGGTCAGGGGATCTGTTCCCAGATGGGGCCACGGGATACCCTGATGCTGTTGTTGCGGGGAATCTCGTGAACCGTCTCGTTGGGTTGGGACACCCTGTCAGGAAACACGACCCCCTTCATGCAGTTCCCCCAAACCAGTCCCCCAAACTACCCGTCAGGGAGGACACTGCAGTGATCACCAGTGTCGCTTAATTTGTCAGGTGACACACCTAATAAATAGTACCAACTATTCAGCATTGTTCTATCTAACTAAGCGACACTGGTGATCAATGCCTATATGTAAAAGGTTCAGTGGCTACAAGTGGTGTGCAGCGCAGCGAAGGGGGGGGGGGGGGCTGTACCGATGTGCGGTTCTCAAAAGCGACGAGAGCTTGCGCAGCGCGGTTGACGACGAGGTCGCCGCGCAGGCCATCGATGTTGAGGTTGCTGCAGACTGTCGCCACCTTGAGCTTGATGTCTCTGGAGATGGTGACGCTGGGCAGCCTCTTCTGCGCGTCGGTGATCTTCTCCTGCACCCACAGCCCCTGTCATAAAGTGACAGCTTGTGACATGCAGCTACAGACACACCATCAGCTTGAGTGTATGAAAGAAAGGACAGTAGCTTGTGGTTGGTATGGTTCTGTTGTGGTGTTGTGTTGTTCGAGTGAAGTTGTGGGTTGTGTGTTCGGTGTACCTGCCCTAAGGTAGTGAGTATTTGTTGCATCTGGCTGTTTGTGTTCTTGGTTATTTGCTGCATTTTCGGTTTGTGAAGTGGGCTTGTGGTGGTGTAGATACATAAATCTGATTCCTAGTGTGCGATCCGCCGCCACCAAACCCACCTTGCAAGCTGCTGTGGAAGGTTCCAGCCACGGAAGGTTCCAGCCGCGGATTACTGAATTTGAGGGCCTTGAAAACACCAGATGCGCAACGCTCCGGGGTAGCGCGAAGTACAGTAGAAAGGGGCATGATGCATGCGTCATATGCATACGACTGTAGACAGATGCAGTGGTGTGTGGCTTAGGCACTGTGCATCTGGAACTGCGCAGAGATGGTTTTGGTGGGCTAGTCCAAGTGGCCCCCACCTGCAAGGCTTGCATCTCCGGCTCTGACTCAGCGAGCAGTGCGGCGGGCTCGTTGTCGTAACGCATGCGGTCCAGAACCATCTTCAACCGCTCGTCTGTGTCCACAAGTGTCCCCACGTTGACCGAAAGCCCAAAACGGTCCAGAAGCTGCGGCCTCATCTCCCCCTCCGCAGGATTTCCTGCAGCACGTTCACACGGTGTGAACTCACAGGCACCCTGAACAAGGGGTTCATAACGGGATGTAAGATGACTAATCCACAATGTGGGAATCTTGTTAGTGGCAGTGTGCACCACCGGGTATGAGCAGTGAACACAACGCTGGCCTGCAATTGCAAATCATGCTTGGACAGGCTTTGCATGTGGTGCGCAGTGGCTAGGGGTGGCGCCACGGGGAAGGGGGGCTCAGTCTATGGATGGTGTATTCTGTCTTCATGACTGATAAGAGACTTGGTGGGTCACTTGGTCAGACGAACGAGACGATCGTCCCCGCCCCCCTCCCCCCCCCGCGCTGCCGTGGCTGCATCAGACCACCAACACGCCATTACTACTGCAACCTCAAACCGTAAACATGGAGACATTGCATGTACTGGTGTACGCAATCCATGCAAGAGAGCACCGAACATGCCCACAGCTTCACTGTGAGCAGCGCGCACCTGACCCGATCATGATGAACTTGGCAGGGTGCGAAATTGAGACTCCTTCCCGCTCCACGGTGTTGACACCTCCAGCCGCACTGTCAAGAACGACGTCCACAAGGTTGTCTTCCAGAAGGTTCACCTCGTCGACGTACAGGATGCCGCGGTTCGCCTTTGCCAGCAGCCCCGGTTCAAACGCCTTGACCCCGTCCCTGAGCGCCCTCTCAATGTCAATAGTACCTGCACATCGTGTGGACTTGTTGTGCCCTTCAGCTGCACACACTTCAAAAAGAACAGCTTCACAGCTGTGTGAGTGTTGTTGCTTTTGACAGTTTCAGCTGAAGAGGCGATTTGAGATGGGAAGCTAGCCTCAGCAACCAAGTTCCTTACTCTTCACAGCCCTTCACAGTCAGTTCTTGTGGAGACTTTCTTGTGGACAGCGCTGTTGTGTTATGTTCTGCCTGCCAGGCTGCTCAGGAAGCATGCAATGCTGAACAACCGACGTCTGTCATGTATCACATGGCGAAGCGAGACTGCTGACTCCACACAACAGTTCACGTCACCATGACGCACAATAGCATGTGCCTGTTGGATCTGGATCAGGCCTGCCTAGCAAGAGGGGGTGCAGGGGGGGGGGGGGTGATTGGTGAGGGTGAATGCACACAGAATGCCCCATGCGACGCAAATGAATCATTAGGTCACCTCCAAGAGATCCTGGATGAGCGATCAGAGACACTTACAGGAGCACATGCGGCCGGAATGACCTCCGTATGAATTTCAGGACACAAAGGCACGTGCCCGGTGTGTTGTCTCTGACCGACGGACTTGCTGCTGCAGAGCGATGCAGAAACAATCAAGACGAGGGAAGATTATTAGCGTACCGCAGATGCGATCCTCTGTGGCGCCGAGTGGTAGCTCTACCAGTGGTGTTCGGGCTTGGGTTCGTTTCAGCTGTTCACCCTTTGAGAATTTGTCCAGGGCCTCAGGGCCCATCATCTTGGGGTCGTCAGGGCTACTGTTGAAAGCGTCGTTCTCAACGACGTCCAGAAACGGTAGTACCTCGATCAGTGACCTCACCTGCAGCCTGCCACTTCGTTGCTTTTTCTTGTCTAGGGACAGCACTAGTGGGAAACCCTTCCGATCAGGCTCTACTAGTTGCCACTTAAGCAGCAACGAGGCGAATGAACAGATTATTTCTGGATACGAAGATATAATCGTGTCAGGTGCTGCTTTGGAAAGGTGCTCAGCGAACAGTTGTTCATGATGCCAGGATAGAATGCTAAGCAAGGGCATCAGCAGCAGCATTGAATCATGATACAGTGTCAAAGCCTAGAAATCAAATACTACTGTAACTAAAGAAGCTGGGCAGGCTTGAGGTACTAGCTAGACGCAGTTCGGGTCAAGATTGTCTCGTTGCCCCTGACAGGTGGAAGCCCGCGCAGCAGGCCGACGTAAAGCAGAAACGTTGCATCCCAGCATAGCAATTCATCAACAATAGAAGATCTGCATCGCCTACTGATGCTTGGTAGCCATATCCAATTGACAAGAAGTGGTGCATCGAAACCATCCTCATTCGTGAACTACTTCGCCCTATGCCATGAAGTCGTCGCGATGTCCGCAATCAGCATCTACAAATTACGTGATATGCATAGTTGAGGTTTGCCCAGTACGCTCTTGTATGTGGCATACAGGACAACGCAGCGCACCGCAACGGATTTCCCAGTGCCCCGATCCCCCATAATTAGCACGCCACCTATGTTTGGATCCACAACGTTGAGTATCAGCGCTTGCTTCATTTCCTCTTGGCCAGCTATGCGCGTGAAGGGGAACGGCCGTGCTCGCGCAGCCTTGTCTTCTGCGGTGGCATACACCTGTGCTCTTCGCCTTCGAGGCTCGGAATGCGCGCATCGGCGCCCCGATGCACTAAACTGACATCTAAATGTTTGTGACTGTTGCGAAGACGTTGATGTTGTCAAGCACAGGCTAGGCATGGTGGTACTGGTGCGATCTAGAGCACAAGGTGTTGAGTGTGAGATCAACTACTTCCTGGTGGCCTGAGCGCGGCGTACATAGCATAACTCGAAACGCACAACAATTACACTAACTATATTGTGCGCGCTCACCGTAGAGATGTACTGCTCATGCTGAACCCAGCGGGTTCTGTACGAGCAAAGCACGTGACGATGCAAGATATGCGAAGGTGCGCCGCCGAGGCTCACCTGTCGCCACGAAATTCAAAGATCTCAGTTTCGTTCTTTTTGGGCCGCACTCCTTGCATCATGGGCGAGACCCAGAATTACGGTATCTCGTCCCAGGCTTCGGGATGAAAGGGTGTGATTACCGGCAAACGCTTCAACGCATCTGCAGCGCTCGGCGGAGAAATACAAAAGGCCCAAGACAATGAATTTCGGTACACCTCCAGGGTGTCTCGAGAGGTGTGCAGCCCGTAGTAGAACACTACGTCGAGAAGGGACGACGTCCTCACAGACGCACTGCTTGCATTGGCCTGGGGTTAGTTCTTGTGTGCGCCTTCGACATCAGTGCACCCATTTGACGACTTGTTGCTGGCCGCCTGCCGACTGGCTTGCGGTATCACCTTCTTCCCCGGCGAACCAGC
>JAUMHD010012756.1:0-63751 GCA_032359135.1 Ulvella scutata
TGTGTTGACGATCCAGAAGCACGTAGTGTACGAAGTAGAGCAGGTCAAGGCACCCGTGAACGACGGTTTACAGTTTAGTGTATATGTAGCTATTTGTTCAAGAACATAAGCAGCGTGAATCTGAAGTATTTCTGTAGTGGCAGCTTCGTGCATCCACGGCCGTTCAATCCACACTGCTACCGACACGGCGCCCCGAACCACAAATCGCCAAGCCGTATCACATCATAGTAATGATATGTGCTTAATTTTGTAATTAGCGGGAGTGGAGTGACGGGGATCGGCAGAAACGGCAAAACGGTGGGAATAATCATATATATATATATATATATATATATATGTAGATGATATATTAATTTAGGTTTATAACTAAGAGCTACGTTCCAAAAATAACCCAACAAACAAAACCTGGTCGGGAACCACGCCATACCCAAGAAGGGCTTCGGCCTCAGCACGCCCGAAGGACATGGACATACACCCCCGGGCCACACGAGACCACGAAGGCAAACACAGAGTCCGCAGATAACGCTGCACAATATTGTAAGCAAAGACAGGGTCGCCAACAGGGACAGTATCGTCAGCCACAACAGCACCAACAAGGAGAATATAAGCGGCAATGACGGAGTACACCTCAGCACAGACATCAGCCTCACCGTCCCGCAGGAACACGCTTCAGACGGATCAAGAACCCAAGGGACACAATATGTTCTCACAGAGACAGGATCAAAGCAATTCGCATCACGTGCTGCAAGGAGAGGAGTCCGCGCACACCCTTCAGGGGAACCAGCCGGAGCAAGTCATCCCAGAGGTCATTCGGGTCAGGGAGCCCCACCGGAGAAGCTTTACAACTAAACAGAAACTAAACAGAAAGTAACTAAAATAATTTCTACTCTTGGAATTACAAAAAACATGTTGATGTGTGTTTTCTTTCTCTTTTTTTACATCGATAGTCAGTACAAAGAGTGCACCAACGTACAGCATCGGAAACCAAGCAACAACGCAGATTCTACAACCACGTGATACCTACCACGAAGCAGCAAACACACCAAGGAACAGCAAACCAGCCACCACCACAGAACAGCGCAAAACATCTGCACGCCAGCCGCAGAACAGACGGCCTGACCCCATTGGCCAGAGCAGCAGGGACCACAGCGGGTTGACTTGACAGGAAACGCGGTGGACGTGGGTTGGCTTGAAGTGGTGGGAGGGGATAGGGGCCCATGACATGGAGCCAGGAGCGCCGCAGGAGGCGCATGAGGAACTGGGGCGAGCGGGGCACCGCAGGAAGCAGGGGGTGGCCGGGAGGGGGAGGAGTCCATAAACATGCTGCCGGGAGCAGGAAAGGAGGGCGCCGGAGGATGGGGGAGGGGGGGCGGGCTGCGGGTGCCTGAGGGGGCTAATGGGGGGGGGAGGGTGGGCGGACGGGCAAGGGAAGGGAAGGTGCCTCATTGCAAGATATCACTAAGCAGTCGCGCTCTTAGGAGGGGGGCAGGGCAGTGTGGGGAGCTGGACTGCGGACGGGGCAGGGGGGTGCGATGTGCGATTACCAACACAAGTGTGGCCCCTTGCACCCCTGTGCGATACTAGTGTTCATGCGTTTTTCATCAACTATGAAACTTGTATGGATAGTGGTTTGGTACACAGGCACATTTACTGCGCTGGCACAGGAGCAAACGTGACAAGAACGCATCCAGGAAGCGCACAGCAGCGATGCGAAGTATGAGCCAGAGCACCCACGAGCACCCATCTCCACACAGACAGCTCTGCGCACCTATACCCAAGCAGAATAGATTACTTATTCTACCAAAAAAAAGATCATCACAACACGATAGAGGCCACAGAAACGGCCCGTTGGGGGTGCCCTGAGCAGGCAGGCAGGCGGCCATGAAGCCGCAGCAGAGAGAGCAGACGTCAGAAAATGGGGGCACCATCCAGGGCGAACAGGAATGGAGCAGGGGACGCCAAGGCAGAATCAGGGGGGAGGGGTGGCGTCAAGAGGACAACAGCCGCAGACTCTTGTGACAGCACAACTCCCAAGGGGCCAGCAGGTTGGGGAGGGGGCGTGGCCAAGGGCAGAGAAGGCATCCAGGCAGACTGAGATTCTGAAGAACATATCACACAAGAAATCAGCTGCCATAACAAAACAGGGGGAATGTGAGTAGGCGGCCCAAAACTCCAGGGTCACCGACATCGCCCTATCGCATTGACGCTGGAGTAGCAAAGAGGCGCGAAAATGTCGCGATTGTGTTGGAGATTCGATGAGGCGGGTGCAGTCTTTGGAGGAGATGATATCAAGGGATAGGTTCAGAGGAGGTCAGGGTGCCGGACATGTATTGTTGCAAGCGTATGGTGCTTGCTTGTACGACCAAGAAAGGCCAACAATGCAAATAGCTTCCAACAAAGCAATTACTGTGCTTACATGGGCGTGTGGAAATGCAGGTGAGGTTGAGAACAGCGTGGGGCACTTGCCGCACCCCTAGCGTGGAATCTTAGAATGTCGGCCTGCAACAATCTTGGGGACTTCCTCTTTCGTCTTCCATGCTGCTTGCGCTCTCTTGCGTTGCTAAGGGGTGGACAGGCTGACATGCCCCCTCTTGAAACACTTCAGGTGAAAGATGAAATGCGCATTATCCTCAGCGGGCTTGAGCGTACAGTATGCATGATTGTTCTCTTGGGCCTGGCGCCTCGGCCAGTGCCAGCAAAGAATGTATGTGTGGAGCGCTCTGTTGTCTACAAAGGCTGTGTAACAGATATCCTCCTAGTTGTTCGGCATCACTGCGCTTGAAATCCAGCTTCTCGACTCCATATCCTCTCACGACATATCTGTAATATGCACATGGTTCCCTGATTTCTGCCCATTCTTGCTCTACTTTGCATCACACCAAGCGAAGAGTGCACAGCCACTATTGCTGCTTTACACCCAGTCAATGTGACTCCACTGATAAATTCTTACGAACCGGGAAGGCAGTACATATGCAAGAACCCAAAGAGCCAGACTCAACACAAAAAACTCACCATTGACGAATGGAGAATGAGTAAAAATCTGAACTTAAGAACATGCACTTTCTATACTGTCGTGTGGCTTCAAGTGTACCAGATGCTTTGAAAGCAACGCCCAGCAGTGTTACTGTCTACGGGCAGCTTTCTCTGCGATGCCTGACACCCCAAATCGCCTCCTCAGCTCCTTGGCAACCTCCTCCAGGGACACACCCTCCCTACCTAGCAGCACCATCGAGTGATAGAAAAGATCTGCGGCCTCAGACACGGTTCTGTCTCGACCTTCGCCTTTTTCGACCGTCTCACACAGCTCACCTGCTTCCTCTCGAATCTTCTTGCACAGCAGCTTCTCATCAGCCAGAAGCCTTGCGGTCCAACTTGGCTTCTCTCCTGCATAGGCACCTTGCAATTTACATGTGAGGTCATCGCAGATGCTAACTGTGCTGGTACTCATCGTGCAATGCCATGTATGTCGAGTCAGTTCAACGAAATCACTCACCCTCTGCCACAGTAACAGCCTGCTGCTTTCGCTGCTTTATGGTATACTCAAGCTGTAGTAGCGACGTCCGAGGAACACTGTCTTCAAGTTTCTCTCCTCCTGACAGAACAACTTGGTCGTCTTGGAGAGCAACAGCTCTGTACCAGCATGTTTCGGATCCGGTGTGGCATGAGGGTCCTGTGGGATCTGACAGGTATATAATAGCGTCTCGATCACAGTCGTAGTGCACAGAGACAACCTGCATGTTGGGACTGTTGAGTGTCTAGGTGGCTTAGGTACATCGTCAAGGAGCAAGGTACGCACATTAATAAAATTTCCACTTGTTTCTCCCTTGCACCATCTTTCTTGTCTGCTTCTAGAGTAGAACGTAGCTAGGCCAGTCTGCAACGTCTCTGAAAGGGCAGCTTGGTCTGCGAAGGCGAGCATTGCAATATGCCCTGAATCAATGTTCTGCATGCACAGTGACTTACTACAAGACGAGCTTACTACAAGTTCACTGCGTCCTGGTTCCATCTGGATAAATTCATGCGAGACAATACGAAGAAAGTGATGCATGCTCTCTTCTGGCCTGTGTTGCAAGGTGTTGGGAGTGTCATGGTTTTACCTGGACAATCACAGTAACTAGACCCTTGTCATCGTATTTCAAGCCCTGAAGAAACTCTGACAGGCCTTCAAAGGTACTTGCATCTGCAACAGCGGCTGCACAAATTCTGTGTTGCTTGAGACGCTGGCAATGAAGCGTCTCCCGCGGAACGGAGCTACGTTGTAAACAATGGAAAGGATGCATTCCAACATATCTATATGCACGGGCTGAGCTCATGACGTAGCTCTTCTTGGCTGGTTGTTGGACAGAGATCTTGTGGACTAGCTCCAAGCCACAGAGCAACGGAGACAGCGATTCGTACTGTCAACTTTTCATAAGCATAATATTCATGAAATACCTACTGTGGCGCGCCATGGCGGTAATGCCCTGGACGAATACCGACGTTAGGGTGCCTAAGCCACAGCCAAATTTACCGTCCAGCTACATGCCGCGCAACGCCAGAAGGAACATATAGCTTTGCTTCACACCAGAAGTTCAGTCAGAAGGCTCGACTTCTATGCAATAACACATTCCTCTATTGCGGGTGTAGAGGACAAGAATACGTCCGTGCTCCGCGTCCCTGTGTTTCCACCATATTCACTGCATTCGACTACAGCAGGAAGTGAATGAACTAGAAAGCCTTCTCCCTGTACCCGTCTTCCGCTCGTGCGCTGGTAACGTGCAGCCTGCAGCTTGTGCGCGTTGTTAGCCAGGCGGAGTTTTGCATACGGTGTTGACTATTCCAGCGTTGCCTAGGTAATTCAGTCACAGGTATGCCAAATGTTCTTCAGTGCACCTGTGTGGCTGACATGGTTGATACTGGAGCTTTAGGGAGTCGCTCTGCGAATCCTGCGCCGCGGGAGCGTTGCCACGCGCGTGTTGACGACACTCCAGGTGCATTAATCACGACTATATGCAGCCCTGAGCTATGAGGACGCCGGGTGCTACTCCCAATCGAACTCCTAAGGGGTTCCGAGCTCTGTTTTCGCTTTGGGAGGGCGGAGGCCGCAAAGATAGTCCACAGAAAGGTGTGTGTGCAACCTTTGGTTTCCTATATTCGTCTTCAGAATAGTCTGTACCACGGTGAGTCTACAGGTCGAAGCGATACCTCGCAAGGCAACGAAACACAGCCTTTGCCAGACCCTTCCCCACTGAAGAACTCGACCAGCTCATCGATCCCTCCAACCGAGACGAAAACTCCTGTGATGCCTGGGGCAGGTGCAGATGCAGCTGCTTCACCTGTGGTGCTTCTTTCTGCTCATTGTGAACAGGCAGAAAACTCCACATGGGACAGCACCTGGCAGAGCTCTGAGCGAGAGGTCACCGCTGGAAGAGGCTCTATGGATGTTGATTTACATGATCAGGTGAGTGACGTGCACATAATCGCAGCACATGGTGTATTCCATATAGCAACCAGGTGTTCATATATTTGCCGAACACACACATGTTCGCAGGTGAATGGAAACACTGAGGACCACACTCTCAAGTCTATGGCAGAGCAAGAAGTTAAATTGAGGTGCGGTAGCTGTCCAGATGAGCTGTGGGCTAAAGAATGTAGATCGTGTAGAATCTGTGACTTGTATCCTGTTCAACCTGGCTTCACTCCCTTTATGCAAGTAGCGGTTACAGGAGAAACCTGTTTATGGCTGTGTACGCTTAGTTGTGGCCGGTTCTGTTGCAGGGCATCATTTCCTCCTCAAGGGGACCCTGTATCTGTCGGCAAGCCTGCAGAGTCCATGCCGAACATGGAAGCGTCCACGCCAAATCTTTTGAAGGAAAACTCAAAAACTCCATCCTCCTTTGGAGTGACTCCCCCAACCTTGCGTCCTTCCACTGCTCAGCCTTGCGCTGATCTTACATCTCAGGCACTTCCTGGCAGCTTGGCTGCCAAGTCTCCAGCCCTGTCTCCTGCCAAGATACAGAACGCGTCATCCATCAAGTCCCCTGCCAAGTCTCCAGCCAAACTGCAGAACACGTCATCCATCAAGTCCCCTGCCAAGTCTCCAGGCCAATTACCGAACAATCCATCGATCAAGTCACCTTCAAGGTCACCTGCACAGTCACGACTGCCAACCTTTACTTCAAAGCGAGCCACTCCTTCGCCGAGCAAGGCAGCTGAGTACGCAGCAGGCGTCACAGCAGGGCCCTCTAGTGTTATGGATGATGCTATGCTGTCGAACCCGCGTACGTCAGGGTCCTTTGGCACATGTCGGTCCCTCTCTCCAGAGGTAGCAGATGAGGGCACCACATGCAGTGTTCATGCTGGATGCACGCCTGCAGGACCTCTTTGCACTCATTCCCCAGCTCCTGCATCCATTCCTTCAGACCCTCAGCCCATCTGCGACCCTAGACGTCGCATGCAAGATGCGCCTGAAGCCACAGAACCTACCTATATTCCACTTGATTCTGCCCACAACAACGTTGCCATAGACGCAGCCATGGTGGATGCTCCAGTCTCAGGGGCACCTGCCAGCTTCCCTCCTCCTACAGATGCTGGAAATTGTGCTGTCACAACATCCAAGAAGTGTGGATCAGGAATCTTGCAAGCCCCACCCTCGACTCGGCCAGAGCTGTCGTCACCGATTCTGGATGAGCTGGAGCGGAGTGGTGGCTCAGCAGCGCTTGCACGAGCTGGCAGCAGCCTTTCCAATACTCTGTCTCGAATCAGCTCAGGTGCAGCTGGCTCAGATGCTCCAGTGGAACCAGCAGGTGATTGTCCATACGTCTGCCTACAGCTAGACATTCATTGTGGCAGCCTTTCACATTCACTCTCCTGAATCGATCTGCATTGCATATCACCTCACTCCCGCGTGTGTCAAGGTGTTCAGTTTTGCTGTTCAGCAAAAAGCCTGTTTGTGAAATCTGCTTCCGCTGTATGCCTTGATCAGGACCTGGTGCGTGTGTCATTGCAGATGCAAAGCCTGTGAGTCGCCATCGACATCAGCGATCAGGTGCCCTGGATTTTGATGCGTTTCTGCTTTCTGCTGATGAAGAGCACCAGCGTGATCAGGAGAACAAGTCGGCTGACCTCCAAGTATGTTATTTTTCCTACCACGTGATTCACGTTGGTTTCTTATTCCTGGTGCATACCTCTTGGCATGGTAGGCTGGAACATGCACCAGATTTAAGATTTTGAGTTCGCATGCCAATGAGGAATTCCAATTTCCTATACATTTGTGTATACTGGAAACATGCATGTTGACAGTTCGCGCCAGTAGAACCGAATGATGTATTCATGTATTAGACCATTGTTCACTCGACGTGCATGGTACAGAGTTTCTCTTGGAAAGGTAAGAACGAGGCATTGTATCATGGTGTGCAGGACGCGCCTGATGCAATTTTCGTCACTGCAACAGATGAAGATATTAGATGCAGTGGAGACACCATTGTGGTGCACTCCCCTAGTATGCGTGAAATGCCCAGTAATGGTCCTGAGCATACTCTCATGCTCAACAAGTGCACAACTTTTGACACTACAGAGGCTGCGCCGCAGCAAGCAGCCCCCTCAGAAGCTGCACATGGGGTTGTCGACTCCGATGCCCTGAACGTCTCATGTGCATCCTACCCTCTCAATGTTTCAAATTCAAGCTTCATGAGTGCTCAAGGTGCACTTGAGGCTGTGGGAGATGAGGCAGCTGCAGTGTCTCCGCCAGATAGCACTGTGGCAGGCTCTCCAGCGTCACTGTGTCCTGTTGCTGACCCTGCAGCACCCAAAGCTGAAGCCAGTGTCGCGGATGCACCTATGATGGATGACGCCGTCATGAAATCACCGATATCAGCTGTCGCATCAGGTCCTGAGCGAGTTAGTCCGCCTGATGCAGCTGCTATGTGTGCTCCAAAGTTTCAGTTCGACACAGCCATGGAAGGCACCACGCCAATTGCGTTTGGCACTGCATGCACTGCAGGGTCAACTCCTCCAGGTGCAGTGCATGCATCTGGTGATGCGAATGATGTTGATATGACAGGCAGCTCTCCTGCTGCACGATCTGCTGGCATTGCAACATGCGCCGGTGCGCAGCTGGCTCCTGCTGCATCATTTGGTGGTCTCAGTTTTGGACAAGATGGGTCAGTTCAGCCTACAAGTGATGTCTCTCCAGGAGTATCACCCGCTCTCCACATTGAATCTCCAGCTGCTCGTGCATCTGCGGGGCCAGCTGAGATTCTAGAACAGGCACATCCAGCCAGTGTGCAGTCCCGTGAGACAACTCCTCCAGCACAAGATGCTCCGAGCGATGGAATATGCGAGACCACTCCAAAACAGGCTGACTCCACAGCCAAGGATGTTGATACTCCAAACAGCACACCTGTTGCTGTGGCACTTGCGCGCTGCCGGGCTGAGCTGCAAAGTGGGCAAGCAGCACTTGGTAGCGTAAGTGCTGATGAAGATGCTCTCGAGAATGATGCAGCGTTGCAGGCCGCATCCAGCTCAGTTGGCCGCAGCCCCCAATCAAAATTTCAACTATCATCTACACCATGTTCAGATCAGGGCAGAGCCCAACATCCTGCTAGTGGGCCATCTGTGGGGCTCGCAGCAGCTGCAATTGGTTCCAGCCCACTCAAAAATGCACAAGGTGGAATTCTAGCACCTGAAACCTCACCAGCCCCACCAGGTTCTCAGGCTGGTCAGCAGAGCTTACCTGGTTCTGCTCGTGCATTAATGCATGATAGGGACGAGTATCAGCGGCAGCAGTGGGAATTCAAGGCTGATGCAGGACTTGTATGTGATGCTGGGCCCCCGGATGAAGACCTCACTGTGAACGTATGCTTTTAGTTCATATACTTCTGCTGCTGCTTGCATCGGGCATGTTGTGTATAAGGCAGTTGAATCGAGGTAATCGATTGGTAAAAGTCATCAATTGCGCTCTAACGTTCCCTCTGGATACACCTATATGAGCTGTCTAAATGTAATGAAAGGCTGAAAATTTGTAGTTTTCAGTAAGTTGTCTGCTACAGGTTGAGCTTGACAAGGTGACCTATGACGAAGCTGCCAAGGTTACCCCTCCCAATCTTGGGTCACAAGGCTCTCAGTCACTTAGCATACCACCTGTCAATGATGGTGATGATTTCAGCAACATGCAGTCCCCGACTGGCTGCATAGAACCTGAGAATCATGCTTCATCTATCCTCCGTAGTCCCGAGCCAACCTTCTCGCCTGCACAGCCAGCTCAAGCAAGTGCTCGTGGCCCCACCCACTCTGGACAGGCAAATGATAAACCTGCTTTGATCATCGAGGCGGAAGAGGATGTGACTGCCCAGCTGCACCAGCGTCCCTTGGTTTGCTCTTTTGATGGGTCCGACACTGTCACTGATGATGGCTCCGCACTCAACACCAGTAGTGTGTGGCGCTCGGTTGCAGGTAAGGCTGTCATCAGCTACATGCTGCTGTATGTCATGCTTCTTCAGAAGAAGTTCTTCCCTATGTAGGTGTTGGTATGCTTAATCAACGCATCTTTAGTTCTTGGTCAGCAGCACATTCGGACTGCCTCACTCGGTCCCTGTTGCCATGCCTCCTTTGTGCTGTGAACTGCTGCTCACATTTATCAACAAGAACACCACGATTCCAGTATGCCACGCTCTGTTGTGCCACATCATTAGTGCTGCAACGCTTGTGCCCAGCAAAGTGCCTGCAGGTGTCAATGACTCGATGGACTCTGCAGTTGCACGGTCTGCGACAGATTCAATCTTTGGCATTGCCTCTGACATCTGCTGTGCTGCCGTGGGTGGTGCTCTCAGGAGCTCGTATGGTGCTAATCCAGGACCCCGATCTCCTCTCCCTTCTGGTGTGCACACACGCACTGGGTCTGTGCTCACACAGCGCACCCAGGCCACTACATTCTCGAGTGTGGACACCGAGAATCTGCTGGCTAGCACAGACCTCTCTGCTCCACCGTCTCTACCTGCAGCTCCCACTGGAACTGCAGATGGCGAGATGGATGGTGGTGAACCTGCTCAGGTGGGATCTGCAATGGCTACTCAGGGAGGAGACGCTTCCAAACTGGAAGACGAAGCACTTGCTGTGGGTCAAGATCACGTCGCACCATCTGTGCTAGTCCATGCTGTCAAGGGCGATGACAGCCTGTGTCCAGGTACACTTGAGCCGCTGTTCTTTTTGCATGTTCTGTACACTTATGTGCCCTCCAGGAGTACACACCGTCTCTGTCTTTTCTATGGTATGTGTTACAGAGATGTGTTTGTGCCATGCTGCAGCTCCCAAGGATATGAATCTACCAGCTCATAAGGCAGCACTTCCGCCAGCTCCACAGAAGGATGTGACGCCAGAAAACATGATGAAGCCTGCACTTGCACATCAACCATCCCGCTGTAACTCTGGAGGGGGAGGTTCAGGAACTTTCAGGGTCACAGATTCGTGCGCAGACCGTGTGTGGCGCATGCTGCGGGGTAACATGGAGGATGACCAAGGTAGTGATGCCCTAAAGCTAGAGGCTATCACCTCCACTGGTGCGCTTGAAGAATGCGTGCTTGCATAGCTATCACCTCCACTGGTGCACTTGCAGAATGCGTGCTTACATAGCCTTTCTTTAAAACCCATGCTGCTGGAGGTGCTGCCCAAGTACATTGTTGAACCTCCGGATGCTTGGTGATTGTTCTTGCGACTTTATAGTTGCATAGATGTGCTAGATGCACCTTTTCCTCAGTAATAGCAGACAGCAGTGCATGTCAGCTCGTTGTGGGACAAAAAATATGATCCTGTTGGTGGGTAACACCATGATACATATTCGAAGCTGCTGAAGCGAGTGTATACCTGAAACGACAACAGCACAGCTGATCCTGCATGCACGACATGCAGCAGAAGCTGAGCAAGAAGAGGCGTACAACCGCAGAGATTCTCTCACAGTTCCAGACATGCCCACCATGGACGTTTCAGAGTTTGAAGCACTGGAGACTGAGGCACTGAAACATTCGGTGAAGAGCAGTGCCATCCTCCCTCAGACACTGTCAGCACAGATGGATACCACTGTTGCTGTCCCTTCTGTCAAGACCCATGGAAAGACTCCGGCAGCTGCGCCTACGCCTGTCACACTGCAGCCTGATTCTCCCACAGGCGCCCCCGACGCTTCCATTCGAACTGGCGACACACCCACAGGAGATACACCAAAGCTGCAGATGAGCACGAGTCCTTCTTTGGATGGCCCTACAGTGTGTGCAAGCCCAAGGGTTCCTGCTTCAGCAGGACATATTGTCAAGAGTGCGGATAGGCACAGTGACCAGTGCCGTCCAGCAGGGCTTGACGTTACTGTTGCAGAACCGGGTTTGGAAGCTGATACAGCGGCTGCTGGCGCAAAAGCGAGGGCCATCAAGCATGCACTTGTGAATCAGTCACTCACAGGTGCGATGTTCAGATCTCAGCTGATTGATTTGAACGGAAGGGCCTTGCATATGAAAGAGAAGCTTGCAGCGTTGACATGGATGTGCGAAAGGAGATATTCCTGGGCAGCTATCTGTAGGCCTGTGCCAATATTGTGCATTTGCCATATCGTATATTTTCATACACCTGACAAATCAAATTTTGTAGGGCATGTATTGCCCATCAAACAGTGTCAAAATCCCCATCAAAAGGATGATATACGAAAGCATACGTTTTCTGAACTACCGCCGGATGATCTCACATGCCCTCCGTATATTGGGCCAGGCCTACTTATTCGTGTTGTTTCTTGCCGTACTCTTTCTCAGAGACACTTACGTGTCGCATGCATGAGATCAGTTTGGGAGGTATATGTAGGATTTTTGCGAAACACACTTTGGCATGCATGTATGGTTCATAGCTCCAAGAGCCATGAGCTCTCAGAATACGAAGTCATGCTTGGCTATGTGCAGGTGCTGCGCTGTCACCCAGCAATGAGTGCGAACAACTCCTGACTGACAGTGTCGACCTTGGTGAGGGAGGCCACCTTCCAGGCTTACAGAGCACTCTTGCTGTGCCTTCCGGCAGCATGGCGTGCCTCCCGGAAGCCTCAGGACTCCCCTCCCCAGAAGAAGTCCCAGTGCAGAAGTCAGAATGGAATGTGCTGGAGAGTCGGGAGTGGCGCAGCGCTGCAGATGACGACAGGCCTGTGACAGCACCACAATTTGGTGCTGGAGCTGGACGTGGCTTCTCGCAGCGGTCTCCAAGAGAAATGGATATTGAAGCGGCCGACATGCCACCTTTGACATCAACCTTTGATGTACAATCCGCGCTTGCATCTGTGCGATCTATCACACTCGCTTATCTTGCTTGAAAACTGGCTTCTTTGACATCTGCCTGTAGTCTGTATCAAGGTTCCGGGGCTTGCCCATGTTCACATGTCAAGATGGGCAAGCCTCAGAACCATGTCACTGCGTCTCGCAATGATGCAACTCTGCTTGCGCGTTGAGGTTGACCTGGAAACCGTTGAAATTGCAGGGTGATGGGAAGCGCCCCACAACACCGAGTCGGTGCCGCAAGTCCAACGCCTCAGCAGGAAAGCGCAGCCCCTGTTCTCAGCCTCTGCGTGCTGCGACCGCAGGGCCCAGCACGTTCGCCAAGGCCTCCTCGCCTCGCTCACCCACCTCATCCAAACGTAGCCTCTCTCGGCGCACCTTTGCCAACATTACACCCAATCACAACCCAAATTTCCAACCACACAGCCCCGGAAAAACTCCCGAGGCAGTCCCTGTCAACCCGAGCCCCAGCTCAAAGCGTTCACGGCGCTGCAGCAAGGCGGTGCCTTCTCCAGTATCCACAGGTGCACTGTTAAGGGCATCCAGCGACGCAGACCGTGCTGATGTGCCCTGTAGGATTCCTGATGAGCATTGTGGCGAAGCCCTTGAGTACGGGGACTCGCCAGCAGATATAGACATGCATGCCACGAGCCCTAGTTTCATAAGTGGCAACAAGCATTCTGTTCCAGAGTGTTCTCCTCTGACAGGTAGCCACGCTCAAGCCTCTGCAGGCGCCACCTTGAACCGCAGCTCACCACGCACAGCACACACAGCACGCATCAACAGAATGTCGGTGCAATCAGTCCGAGGCTCTGCAAGCTTGATGAGAGTTCCAGAAGGCTCAGAGATGGATGGAGAACGGGGTCGTCCGGCTGGTCAGGCTGAGGGGTCTGATATAGATGCAGACCGCACGTCACTGCGCAAGTCACTTCTGAACATTGACCCCATGCGTGTATCGTATGGCACTGATGGCCTCATCAATTTGGCAGGTGCTTTCTTCGTCTGCTTCCATTGTTCTGCTATTCTGACACCTTGTCCTCCATCTCTGCTATGCATCTCCATCATCTTGAAAATGTGTTGAGCTGCTCTGACGTGTGGATGGAATGTAAGATCACAGGAGATCACACCTCTGGGAACATATACCCCGCGTTCCTTATCATTGGATTCTGTTCGGTGCAGGCGAGGATGATTGTGTGCTTTTCCAGACAGACATCCAAGCAATTACAGCAGCCTTAGATGAGTATCCCAACCGCCCTGCGACAGCTCCCACACCTTCTGGAGCACGCCCTTGCAGCCTTACTGCTATGGCAGATCCAGTTGGTACCAGATCACCTAACCCTGTCAATTTGCAAAGCCGCCGCTCCCGCAGAAGCAACGACGGTGGGGCTGTCACAGCTACTGAGCGCCTGGGCAAGAGTCCGGCAGCATTCGGAGTATCCCCCCTGCGTGCGTCGCGAGTTGCTGCAGCAAAAGCTGCAGCTGTGGGAGATGGTTATACCACAATGATGACAGGAGAGGGTGGTGCAGAGGAGTGTGCTGATGTCGGAGAGCTTCAGCTGCGCTTGGCTGTGGCGTTACGACAGGTGCTGTCCTGATGAAGACATCAGTGCCCCGTGATGCGTACAAGGCGTTCTGTACTGTCTCTGATGTATCCTATGGCCCAGGTGGTGATGTTTTGCGCAAGCATCTCGTTACAACCACGTGCTGCTGTGGGTGTGCAGGCTGAGCACTGGCGGAGGGAGATGGACTCCCACACGGAGACCTCCCATAACACTTCTCAAGAGTTAGAGGATCTGCGAGAGCAGAACCGTACTCTGCGCAACCAGACGCAGAAGCTGCAAGATCGTGTTGAGCGGCAGCAGGTGTGCATATGCCTTTCCGACTGAGCTGCTGTACCTGTCCTTACACAGGGCACCAGTGTATGGGCGTGCCGTTTCCTGTTATGCCAAGATGACATTGCCAAATTGGAATGATTCTCAGAACACACTGGTGTGTGGCTTGAATGGAGCACACTACTTACGGAACCCATAGTTCTTTGTGTTGCTCCAACACAAAGGCCTCCAGCAGCTAGAATGGCTCTACAGTGCCACGCAGCCGCCAGCACAGATTCTATTGTTGGAATGTTCTGAGAGTAATTGTTTTTGGACTACGCGCAAGCTGCTGATTCTGTGCGTATACGTACAGCCGGCAGGAAGATAAACAGGCCGCCCTGTTAGAATCTGAAACTTTTAGATCAATGAGAGCTGTCTGTGGATGCAGAACGTGATAGACGCGGAAGCGTTCCTAGAAGATGGTGACCGCGACCACACCACCTCCCTGCTTGGTGATGACTTTGCGAACAACTTGCGAGCACAGGAGGACTTTGCAGCACAGAAACAGCAGCTACAGGTACCTGTCTCTCTTTCATCGCATCGCAAGTGAATATTTTTCAATCTGTGATGACAGACCATCGGCAATCTCTTCTCTGAACGCATGATTTCTGGCAACTGCCGCCTGTGTGGGAGCTGTTGTGTCCCTCACGATGTTTTGCATATGCAGGATGAGGTTACCAGATGGAAGGAGAAGTATGCCACGGTGACAAATAATCTTCTCCCACGGGCTCAGTCAGAAGCCTCATTGGCAAAAGAGGATTCAGTGGCTGCTCGCAGCCAAGCTCATGCTGCGCGGGAGGAAGCTTCTGCCACGAAGCAGAAGATGGAGCAAATGCGACTACAGTCTGAGCAGGTAATGACAACGTGACCTTTCTTGGTCCTGAGCACTGTGTCATGAATTCCTGCTCCCTACGATTGCTTGTTTCACATGCCACTCATACAATTATTCTAGTTGCACATTGTCTGAAGTTCAGGTGGTTCAGCGTTTCATTTCGTTAGTTGTGATAGTTGTTGCGTGGGCAATGTTCAAGATCCGAGATGAAGATGGGATCTGTTCTGGGGGGATCATGAAAACGCATGCTGTTATTCAATGCGCCAGTGCGTATTCCTGCAGTGCTGAGGTGCCCCCTGATAGCACGCTTCTGTGCAGAGAGAGAGGCAGCTGCAAAGAGAGGTGCACACTCTACAAACAGAGCTCAATAAGCAGCAGATGCGTGTCAGGGAGGAGGTCGCTGCAAGGCAGGGCCTGCAGGAGCGTGTGCAGGCTCTGCAGAAGGAAGCCAACGAAAAGGATGGGCTCTACCACGCCAAGTGCAAGGAGCTCTCAGTTGCGAAGCTTCGTGGGGGCCCCAGCGGCATCGGTGTGTTCCGCCTGCGGTTATTGGATATCATGCAAATTCTTCCTTGGTCAGTGTATGATGACCTTTGTTGATCTTGCAATATCAAACGGCGCGTCGTTTTATTATTGATTAGTTTGCTACCAGTAATCCTACTGAAGATCAGCATATCTGTTTCGGCGCTGTGAACACCTTTTGGCAGCGTCAACTTCATGCACACTATGCTCCCCTGAACAATCTCTGCAGGCCTGCAGAGATTACGCTGGGTTGAAGTGCATACACACTTGCAGTGAGTGCTGCAGAGTGCGGTACGCAGAGGCGTGATGTGTATGTGTGCGGCGTGCAGGAGGTGGTATTGGGGCTGGCAAGTTGAAGCAGCAGCTGGAGACCATGACTGCAGAGCGTAACTCCTTGCTTGAGCGCTTGCGCACTCTGGAGCACCGCTCTGGTCGCTGACTGGATGTAGCGTGATGTGATATCCTCGCATCGCATCCATCTTGCCAGTGGCCTGTTGTTTTTGTGACCTGTCTGTCCCTGTCAGTGGATGATCTCAGCCTGTGCTCCAGCCTGTGTTGCTTCGAACCCCTGGTTTCAGGATGAGGCTGTTGCACAGCTGCGCCAGATTCTCAGGCTGCAGTGGTGCTGTGTGCAGTATCTGCAGGATGGTTGCTCTCACTTTTGAGTGCGATTCGCCTCGTGGCGGCGTGAAGTTTGTTGGTGTGGTCGCTTCAAGCTGCCTCTTGAGCAGTGGTGCTGTCCTTTGCATTTGCGGGGATGTACCGATGAGGGGCACATTGTGTGAGAATGGGCTAGATGTGATCATTGTAGTACGGTGTCTTGATGGCGATGTTATCGCCGATCTTGGGTTACCGGATGTTCTATTCTGACAAGCCGGTTTCTGGCATCGAATGGGGTGCCCACGTGCATGTAATCTGACGTGATGGACCCGATTGTGACGAGCAGGCTGGTATGCCGCATCTGTTTGGCCTGTTTTGTTGGTCACAGATTGTGGTTGACAGTGATTCCCATCGATACCAACAATTGTATGCATCCACTCAGGCCTTGTGGTGTGCTTTCTAGCTGCTGTGTACAGAAACCCAAGTTTCCTGCTGATGCTCTGTGTGCGGGCTGAAAAGTACCCACATGAACGACATTGCTAATGTGGGAAATCAATCCATTGCATGCAAGCGCTCATAATTGCAGTTGTCTGATTCCAGCGGCGACTTGATGAATTCTTTATGGAATTGTGGACTTGTTTTCGGCACGAAAAGCTGTGAAAACAGCGGACTGCGCAGACACGCGTCACAATCTGTCACTACGTCAACATTTTGGATAAAATCTGACTCGCGTTGTTTGGATTCGGTATGGTGCACGCTAGATGTGTGCTCAGTGCGACGAACGAAACTGTCACTGAGCTGATTTCATTACATGTACTCGCTCAGGACCTCTGGAGGAAGACTTATCTAAATAGTTTGCTCAGGTCACTGCAGCTGTATTGACGTGAAATCTCTATTGTATGCCGAGGGTGGCGCAGATGGCTAACCACAACGCTGCAGTGTTGCTACCCCAGATCGATTTCACATTAGACGATACTTGTGCAAACTTAACGGAGAGCTTGCTGTCTGCTTGTCACGTGTGCTTGCCAGCTTGGGCAGATGTAGGAGAGAATAAAGTACAGGTGCGCTCAGTGATAGAACTCTTGCATCTGGGTAAGTTCGGCGTGTCCGGCTTACATCTAGTATCATCCAGACCCAGTACAAGTGCTTCGCATGTAGGTAAAAGCTATTGGCGGAGGGATAACGAATAAGCTGTTCCACGTCCAGACAGATGGACAGGAAGGCGTGGTGTTCAGGAGGTTCGGTGACAACACCGAGATCTTTATTGATAGAGACTTAGAATGCTCAAACACTTGTCAATTGAACCAGTACGGATTTGGTGCACGTTTATTGGCTTCTTTCGCAAACGGGAGGATCGAGTGCTTCTTGGATGGTTACACCATGGAGCCTGCAGACATGAGGCACCCACTGATGGTTCCTCGCATTGCAAAACGTCTTGCAGAGTTTCACTGCAGTTCCATCCGAGCAGAGGACAAAGAACCGCGCCTCTGGACTACCATCGCAGAGTGGTGTGTAAATCTGTTCAAACGAGCACGTGTGCAGAGCTCTGTATGATATGTTCTTTGATGCCCCACTAGCACCACAAAATCGATATAACTCAACACATGTGTCACGTCTTGTGTGAATCATGTTGAATCGTTTCTTCAGGCTGGCGCTCGCTCAAGGTGTTCGGTTTGAAGATGAAGCAACAGCTGCAGCGCACAAAGCTCTTGACTTCAGTGAAATGGCTGAGCAGATTGCCCGAGTGCGCCGCAAATGCGAGGCTACCAAATCTCCCGTGGTGTTTTGTCACAACGATCTGTTGTCCGGGAACATCATGGTGATGGGAGGCTCCTCGAATATCAGCATAGAGGACATGGCCAGCAAAGCGCTTCAGTTTATCGACTTCGAGTACGGCTGCTATTCGTACCGAGGATTTGATTGGGGTGTGCTTCCCCAGCACTGCATATACTTTATCATAGTCACACTATCACTGAAACGTAGCTGCACAGGCACTGACAGCGCAAAAAAGCACATATCAGGACAAACTAAGAACTGCGATACAGTGATATTCCCTATCAAGGTTCCAGTAACCATAATTTGATTGGGATACACATGTATGTCCAAACTCTCGACTCCAGGGCTTTTCAGCTCAGATTTTGAAGGTTTGCTTATTTAGCTTATAGTATCCGAATTCTCAGTACTGTGTCGTACAGGAAACCATTTCAATGAGTGGGCAGGATTTGTTTGCGAGTGGGACAAGCTCCCATCCCCTGAGCAGCAAAGCGTCTTCCTGAGGGCATACCTGGAGGCTGAGTCTCAGGGAAGTGTTTCGGATGAACAGGTGCAGCTGCTGTCTCGTTCTCTGTGCAGGCAACAAGAACTGCAGTTAAGTGTTGGTGTGTGGGACATTTCAGCTATACGAGCATCTGTCCTGGCATCGCCTTTCCAGCTTGTTCATGAAACTGTATGATCTTTCAGGGCAAAATATTTCGCGCATCGTATAGGCCAGCATGTAACAGGAAGGCGTATGATGGTGCAGGTGCAGAAGGCTGTTGTAGAGGCAAACATCTACTCCCTTGCCTCTCACATCTGGTGGGGTGTATGGGCAATCCTGCAGGTACGCTGCAACTACCCTGACATTCTCCAAAGTTCTCAAACTCGCAATTTCTCAGTCATGTGCTAGCAGCTGGCACCCGGGTTAGGAGCTCCCCAGGGCCCACCTTTTTGCTCTCTCACTGGCCCTCGTTGCAGGTGGCACTCGGTTGCGGGCACTGCGCTGTTGGCCCATAGGCGCCTGAGGCCTTGATAATGCATGGGCTCGCAGTATCAATAGCTAAACCCTAATCTTCCAAATTAGGCACAAAAAACCCTTAGTGCCATTACCTCGTACCAAATGCCCTAGGTAACACTTAAACACACGAACATTTCCCCTATTCAGGCCCAGTGACACTTCCTTCCTGATCCAATGCAAGAACGATGCCGTTCACAATGGCCGGTGCTGGCGGCACCATCTCCTTCAGCAACTTGTCAGCATCTGAGCCTAACATACCATACGTTTCCACACCATACACTGCCGGTCTCTGTAGTTGCTGACTGTTGTGGTTTGCTGCATGGCATGTGGCTGAGGGGCTGTGCCTGTGTGACGCCACTGGAGGCCACCTCGATGCTGTCACAGAGCAGCAGTACTAAGCGTACAATGCTGTGTTTCATGGCAGTGTGTTCTTGATGACCAAGAATTGCTTTGGAGGTTCAAAAAAGGTTTGTTAGCATCATTGCATGGTGCTGAGGTGGTACACGGCATGTCGTGATGCATCTCAGCCTGTGAGCTTGCACGGCCGCGCACGCGCACACACAGGGTAACGCAAGGAAACATTTTTGTCCAAACAGGGCACGTGTCACGGGAACCAACATGAGGATTGTGAAACAACGGAAGTTGAGCAATAGGATCGTTTCTGTCAAGATCTACACAAGTGGGGTACTTGTATGGGACTGCCCGCGTGCAGGCAAAGTACTCTCTCATCGATTTCAACTTTCTGGAGTACAGCCAGCTGAGATGGAAGCAGTACTATGCCTGCTGTGAAGACATCCTGGCTCTAGTGCCTGAGGAGAGCGCAGAAGGTTCCGTAGCATGACGCGCATGCGTTGATGTCGAAGGGTGGCAGGATTGCTGCTGGGCACACCGCATGTCTTGCAGCGAGGCGGCAGCGTGCCCTGCTGCTCAGAGAGTCAGGATCACGGTAGCACTTGTAAATCTGATACAGCTTGCAGAGTCCGCCTGCAGAGCTGTTGTCAGGCCGAACAGTAGGTCCGCAAGAACCCAAAGTAGCCAGAAGCTTGCAGCACTTTTCAGGACCAGAGCACAAATGACTAGAACCTGGCAGAGTCGCTGACTCACTGCCATCTGCTGCCAACCAGAAGGGCTCCCCATTGCTGTCGCTGTCATATCATTGCTGCTACCTGAGCCGTGTGATGCCGGAGTCCTCATCAGAGGCTTCCTGTGATGATTGTGGATCCTCATCGACTGTACTATCTGCTACTTCTAATTCTTCACAGTACCTCCTTCTGTTGCTGCTCTCTGTCCATCCCTTGTTGCTACCAGGTGGCTTCAAGCTGGTTGGCGGTGGTCACGAGCAAGAATATGGTGCTAAGTGTAGGCGCTGCTGGTTGAGTTGTGATGCGTCGTGTCTTGCTGGCATCATCTGGCGGGTTGTGATGATGTGCTATATCTTGGTATGGGGGCAGCACTGGGGTTGCACAGGTGTCATTGCATTGGAGAGCACCCTAGGGATGCAGAACGTTGAGCCATAGAAGGTGTCGTGCATAACCACATTAAACAAGTGGGTGTGTTTCTAGGTCCATCTGTTCACTCGTATCTCCACTTGGGCGTTGCATTCTTTGTGCTGATACTCTGCGCCAGTATCGAAGTGACTTTCACTCATACCTTTTGTAGTGTAAAGTTCAAACGTGCGATCAGAGCTCTCTGTCCACATGCCACCGGCACGAGCCCATAATTCAGTCCCCTAAACAAACAGAGATTACGTGTAGCCGGTCATTTTGCTTTCTGCATAGTCATTGTGTGGGGAAACATGCTGCAACTGCAAGGAGTGGTGAAAACACCAAGTGACCTTGCGCGTCAAAGGTCTCTTTGTGACTACAGATTGGCTGCCCAAAGTAGTGGTTCTGAGGCCAATATTGCGCCAGCAGACTGAGAACCAACCCTTGCGGGGCAGGGTGGCATTCAGGCATAGCGTTCAGCTTCTGTGACTGCCCGTTGACGGGCTCTGTTACCCCACTGCTCAACCACACACTCGAACGTTTGGTGCAAGATACGCTGTGAGGCTATTGTAAGTTGCTACAGTTAACCAAACCATCTTCATACGGCTGCTATGCTGCGACACGGCACAGTCACGCAACGGCGTGCTCATGCATCATGCTGGAGAGTTGAGAGCCTGGCAGACAAGCTTGATGGCCTCTTGAAGCGCAGGCCGCTGGAGGAGCTGGTGTGACTGCAGCCACTTGTCAAAGATGGCCTGCATGCTACGCTGTTGCTGTGAGGTGACATTCGTTGTGACATTCAGTGTGAAATTTCACTGTGAATGTGAGGCGAAAGCTTGGCACTGCAGCTGTAACAGCATGCAGGCCACTGCATCTTAAGGCTGAGTGGTTGGACACTTGCACAAAAAGACCTAGAATAGCCACGGTGAGGGGGACAGGGCGGCTACCAGCAACGGTTTCCTGTGGCAACCCGCACACAGCTTGCATGGCAGGAGTGCTGCCAGGTTGGATGATACCACGCCTGAAATACACTGTCTTTTGACAGCCATTGTGTTGTATGATGCTAGAAGATGTGGCGCGTGACTCATTACAACACAGAAGGTTATTGGATCACATATACAGCTGGGTAAGCATCATGCAGTCTGCGCAATAGAATGCATTATTTGTTTCAGGGGGACAGCAGTGAACGCGCCTGCATGCTGTCATCATCGTATGCATGCTTCCGGATGATCTCGTCCTGCATGGAATGGTGACTGTACACATGCTGTCAGGGTGCATGCTGCTCAAGTATCCAGCATGCATCAAAGAATGTGCCGGCACTTGTGGCACAGTGACCTGACAAGCCAAGAAGGCAGTTGAAGGAGGTGGCATCGTTTTAGTTGCTTCTGGGGTGCGTTGGATCTTGCCCATTTACTGCCCTTTTGGATTTCAGGATCGGGTCGCTTCATTAGTAACGTGATGTATTGTTGTGTATGCTGGATATTTGGGACTTTGACTTGTATCAAGGAGCAAAATTTTGCAGTGATGCAACGAAGGTGCTTTCTGTGCTGTCGATACAGAACACTCCAGAAAGGTCCAAGGCGCAAGCAGCATGAGGTTCTTCAGCAAGGCGAGCATTGCACACCATGAGGTCTTCCTTGAAGGCCCTCCTCAGAGCGGTGTGTTGGTGTCGAGGGAGGGCAGCTGTTGCAGTCCGTGATGCATACCTTCCATGTATTCGTCTTGTTCCAGCGGCCGAAGCTTCTGCAAAGCGCTCGCTTTTGCAACAAATCTGTTTCCTTGTGTGCCCCAAATGGTTGTGATGTTTTTGAAATGTGTAGCGTTCATCATGAGGCACGCTTGGGGCTGATTCCTGTGGCTGGGGGTCAGTGAGAGAGGGACTTCATGCATGCGCCTGTGGCCCTGCGGCATGATAGTCAGGCCGCCAGAGCGTTTCCCGAAACAAATGAACACATACATGCGGGAAAAGGTTCAGCAAGTACAGGTCTTTGGCAAGTGACTATGCTGGCTGGCTGGCTGAATGCGTGCTTAGGTTGTACGCCTTGCCTATCTTCAAAGGCGCAAGGCATAGGTACGTGTGCATGGGTGGGGGGGGAGCGTGGTGCGGCCCCAGAGCCGGTCCGCTTGATCAGTTGTCAGGCGCCTGAAATTGCGTGATGCTGCCCTGTATTCAACCCTCACAAGCGGTTTGAAACAACATGCCTTGGGTGGAGCCTGAGAAGGTACAGGATGCTTGGGGGTGCCAGCTCCGGTCTCCAAGACTGTCTCCAAAGGTATCTGCTAAATCATGCACACGGTCGAAGGCCGGTGAATGCGACATGGTGCCCAGTGAGACGCGCCGCAAGTTCAGCGTCTGAGGGTGCTCGAGCTGCAGCCTTGCGGAGGTGGTTGTGGGGCGTTGCCTGCAGCACTGAGTTCCATTGGCATTGCATGGTTCGTGATATGACGGTGTGTTGCGTTGCATGTGCGCGTGTGCGGGTGTTTTGTGTTCCAAAAAAATACCCGGGCAATCATGCTCGAACCCGGGAGCAGATGGAACAGGTTTCAGTAAGGCAGAAGATATGTAGGTGAAAGAGTTCAAGACTGGATGCTTAGTTGATAGCCCTGCTGGGGCTCGGAGTGGATACGACAGGTTTATTGTTTCTTTCTGCTGTTGGATGGCTGTGACTGCACCCCACTTCGCAGAAGGCAAGTTCTTTTTCTATATGAATGATGAGCTGAGTGAAAAAAATGCTGTATAGCGTTATACGCCAGAGGAATGAGTGAACCAGTAAGTTGTGCACAGTAAGTTGTGTACAGATGACTTCTCACTGAGCGAGCCCTACAGCGTGTTCATCATTATGAATGTTTCCAAAACGACGGTAAACCCCTATGGAAGTCTGTGGGGAGTGGCCCCTCCCAGGTAACGAGCAAAACAATCACTGGGGGCAACAGCAGGACAGCTTCCACAAGGCTGTTCTGTAGAATTCTGCACTGGAGAATTCTGCAGTACAAATTTCTTGTCCAATAGCTGCCTTTTTAGCGCGAAAGTGTTGATACATTCCAAAGATCAGACAGAAAGAGAGGCAGTATTCAGCAGCACAGTCTGGAATGTGGAGGAGCACCGTGATGTGTCTATAGGGAGCCACGGGCTGTCCGAGTCGACTAGGACTTTGCTGAGATTCGGGGTGGATTTCGGAGGAGGACGGAAGCCTGCGATCCATGGGTCCTTGCACCGCTCCTTTGGCGCTGCCTGCTCCTTGATTCGGCGATGCATGTGGTAAACATGATTGAGGTGCGCCTGTTGGGGGGTACCCACTGCTGCACGCCGTAACGCTCTGCATGCGTTGCATGGTGTTGGAAAATGTCTCAATATGTCTGCATGGTTACGATGCCAGGAATGTGCTTAGAGCGATGCTCTTGCCTATTCACTGTCGTTCTGGCTTGTAAGCAACAAATATCTGAGCGATGTGTTTCAACTTCTATCATATGCCAGCGGCGCCCTTGCTCTGTGAAGCTTCATGAAACTATTGTGAGAAAGGGCAGGCAGAGATCAACTTACCTTCGTTGGTGAGGTTTGATGGGAGATTCTGGTGCAACCCACCTGGTTACACTTGTTCTCCCCCCGCATTGGGATCAGGTCCAGCGATTCGGACAAGTGGATTAGCTCAGCATGGCAGGCCTGTGCTGAAGGTGTGCAAGCCAGTGACACAGAACATTGGATGATCTGGAGGATTGAGACACAAGGAGGCGAAAGGATGTAGCTGTGCTTCAAAGACAGTAGTTGGGGTTGTTGTTGTGAGGCAGTAGGCTGCTATTGGCTGTTCGTCTCTACCAGTGTTGTTTCTGACGATGAATGCCCTATGGGTGAGTCTGAGCTGGTTCATAACATTCAACATCGCTCCCTGCAGCTTCTGTGTTTCCCCCCATGGTCATGGGTGGCTCGTTGCTGTCCCTGCCTGTCCCACTCTTTCGGGGGTGCTCAAGCTGAAGCTCTACCTGAAGTTGTGTTCTCACTACAATGCAATACAAACAGGTAGATGTGTACACATACTTCAGAATAGATTCTTGTTACTCATACACTGCAGGATAGCGAGGAGGTTCTTTGTGCCAGCATAATGCATGTGTTCAAGAGATGTGTTCAAAAGATTTCACAATAGGCTGATGCCAGCAGATGTGGGACTTCAAATGTGGATGTGATCCAGACACAGGCTGCCATGTTTTGCTGCGAACAGGCGCAGGAAGGGAAGAAGTGTCAACAGTTGAAGAGGCCGCATGCAATTGCTTATCGTATTCAAAGACACATTTCCTGCACTATCCTGAAACAGGGTTGTAGAGCTGGACATCAGAATGGTGCAATATATTACATTACACGCAATGTAACAACGAGAGTTTGTTTGGTTTTCGAAGCGTCACTGCCAAAGGCACAGAGGCACTTTGAGCACCAGTGACTGGCTCTTCACACATTATGTTTTGGGCTCTTCACACGCATAAAATATGAATTCTATGTGGTGATGTGAGCCGAAATCCAACCAGCAGCCATACCTGTGCTGTGACAGGCGAGCAGCATGGTTGACGACAACAGATGGTGTGCTCTGGCTGCACTGAGACTTCCATGTGGTCTGCAAGCATGCTTTGATCGCTTACAGGCAGAATTTCGGCCTCATAGCTGGTGGCACAGAACGAAAGCTTGCCTGGTTCCCAATTCGGGCATCATGTTTTCGAGCTGGATGCACTGTTGAGCAGGATGGGTCATGGAACCTTGTTTGAACCTACACCAGCTGAGCTACTTGCAAGAACCATGCAAGACCTAGTGGGACAGCGTTCAAGGGAACTTGTCAATCGTATTATTGTTGTCGTTGCGTGATGAGGAGGACAAGGCAAGAACTACTCCAAAAGACGCAATGGTTGGACAAAACCACAACATAGGTAGGCACAACAAGCACCAGAAACCAACCAGAGACGAAAGACAGAACTTCATCGGGTAATGGGGAAGACCAGGTTGTCACCAAGGATGGGATCAGGTTTTGCTAGACAGCACACGCCGTCAATGAACTGGAAACACTAAGATCTATCTACTCAACGTAAAGTAATGTCAATACGAATGCTTCAACAATGGTTCAACCATGCTGCACCTGCTTTGTAGCTGACTGAATTTTCTTCGTCATGTTCTTCCACTCTTCACAGATGACTCTAGCGCCACCAATGCAGCGGCCGTCTGGTTTAAATTCCTTTGTTCTGCGAATATCCATTACAACAAGATGGTTTGAGGGCCCACAACGGGCTTGCCCACGCAGTCTCCTGAGCTCTGATGCAGCGACGAACAGGACAGCACGAAAAGCGAAGAATCCAGTTACAAAGAAGACACCTATTTCGTCAGGCAACTTTTATCTCGGCGTCTCAGCTTACACGCCGCCTGGGAAACTCTAACATGCAGGCCAACAATCGAACCAGATACCATCATTCCAGCCTGTTTACACAGGAGATGTACGTCCAAAGCACACACTGTCTCGCATATTGAAAGTCACGACAGAGCAAATCCATGCAAACTCAGCTTCGCATCTGAATCAACCGAAAACTCGGTGATGCATGCACCACAAGGGACACACTGCACAGACTGGCCCCCATTAGGAATCCACGGCAAGACAGACGCTTGCCCGAGGCTCCAACAAGCCCGGACATGCGTGTCGGACACGGCAATAGCGACCTTTTACAGTTTTGGGTATTGTGCAGTTCCTCTGTCACCAGATTAACTGAACTGCTCAGCCCCGCTGGTCGATTTTAAGACTTAGGCTGCGTCCCTCAAGCTCAAAGCCATTGTACTCTTGGATCGCCTTGTGGGCTTCCTCAGCAGAAGAGAACCTGACAGTGCCATAACCCTGAAGCCACACCACACAGTTCTTGAGAATACTGACACTTGCTGTTTCAGAATGAAATGCTAAATGTAAATTAAAAAACAAAGCGAGAGAAGACCAAAACTAGCAGAGAACATATGCACAGCTGTCGCACCCGGCTCTTTGAGTCTTTTCCGTACATGACCTCAGCAGTGGTAACATTGAAGTCCGCACTGGGGAAGATCTCACGCAATTTGTCATCATCATAAGCCCAAGGAATACCATGCACGACCACCTGCACAGGACCATCAATCACTCGCAAGCGCTTAGACAAACTCAGGCACACAGTCACCAATATCTAAGGCTGGATGTGATACCATGCCAGTGTCATCCAGCAGCAGCTGCTCCAGTTCACGAGCACGCAATCAATTTTACTCAAACATGTAGGCAGATCGGTGTGGTTAATGCACTGCGGGTTGGTGCAATGATTTCGTGGAATTTTGACGTCACACAGATGTGGACTGACTCTAGAGAGTTGCTAGTTGGGATCTGGGCAGTAACACCTGCAAACCAGATGATTCCATGGGTGTCCCATTTGGGCCCCTGATGCGGCCACGCTGAGCATCACGATCTTCTCGATCTTCTCGAACCATGATAAAACGGCCATCCAACTCAGAGCCGTTCATGTCCTGTACTGCTTGGGATGCCTGCAACAGCACAACCTCCCTCAGAAACAGTGCCACACCCACTGCCGCATCTTACCCCTGACCATGTCCATCCATCCGAACTTGAACTAACTGGCATGAGAGTTTACCGGCGATTACCACTCGGACGAAGTGATGTAGTGCTCGGACCACCCCAACTTCTAGGCAACCTGAGAGGATCAGCTACTGTCACCCTTTCCACGCCTTGTCAACACCTCCCAATAAACGATGGCGACGAGAAGGCTCAATCCCGCTACACGCCTCAGGCCCCTGCGGCGAGCCACCATACTGCCTGCAGCCAGTTGCCAAGCCGGTACTGGTGCAACTGAGCGCATCGTAGCACTCGTCAGTCTCACCAGGCAGAACTTCGAGTACCAATCGAGTGGTCCACAGAAAATCAGCTACTGAATCACCGATGAACCCGGCTGCCCGGAATGCAAGACGTGGAACCGACATGGCCTGGAAAGCACGTCTATACGCAAACAGTGGGGCAGGTCGACCTATGAAACTCACTGGTATTGATTTTCCAGTCGATGAAGCGCACCTCGGCTGGCGTGGTGAACTCCACGATCCCCCATCCTTTCGACCTGCCTGCACCAGAGTGCTGCGTGACGCGAGACCCCAACATACACGGCAAGCTCAAGTGCTTCACATTCGACAGTGAATCAGACCTCACCTGCTTGGTCGCGAATTACGTTTGCAAACACAACGGTTCCGCTCTTGCG
Organism: Ulvella scutata; assembly: GCA_032359135.1. Taxonomy (NCBI): domain Eukaryota; kingdom Viridiplantae; phylum Chlorophyta; class Ulvophyceae; order Ulvales; family Ulvellaceae; genus Ulvella; species Ulvella scutata. The sequence goes on from JAUMHD010012756.1 coordinate 27,600, forward strand.
GAAGTGGTCCTTCAAATCCTGCCACGACGTGCGCCACGCCAAGTTGTTCACAAAGCAACGCTTCCCACCTGTAGGAGCAGGCTGCTCGGCCGGCACCTCGCCATCGGCGATGGCTGCTGCTGCCGGCTGCGCGACTGCGTTTGTTGCGGGATACGTATCCATGGTCATCATAGACTGAAGCGCTCGTCTGCCTCCACCCAAGATGCTTTGCACAGACTGTAACAGTTATTTGAGATGCACACAGAGGCTTTGGCTCGGTTTCACACCAGCGCTGCCTGCCGCCCTACCGATACCCAGTTGCTTTATCCACTTGCTCCCCCCAAAAATCAGGCTTTTTAAGGTCTGCCGTCACTGATAAACTGGGCATGCCACCATAATATTACAAAACATGATACCAGCTGGCAGCACTTGTATGCGTGAGCACTTCGCCACTCTGCCACAATTCTACACGGGGCGGTGCTTGCTGGTATACTGCTTCAAACAAGTCAGGTCCGTATGCATGGAGCGTGTGTCTTGGGTGTGGACATTTTGGATCGAACAACGGCAGTTACTTCCAGGTGGTTGAAGTGTGAATTAAAGGTCTCCGGATGGGGACCAAATACTGAGCACATGCTGCAGTAACCAGACCTGCACTTTTGTCTATGCCGTGATAACTTGTTTACCGCGTTACCAGCACACGTTTTTGATCGTCAGATAGACTGCGACCATTGTTGTCTTGGAATGTATACATAGAACGATTCCTCTTCTACGACGAACCCCTAGCTGCTTCGATAATGATGTTCCACTTATGCCTGTAGTACACGTGTGGTAGAAGACAAGCCCCTGCCGCGAACGCTGATATATTGCCATGACTGCGCCCCACAGGCTAACTCTCCAGTGCGCGAGCCTTCCGAGCAGATTCACCAGGCAGAAATCTGCTTTTCAACGTGCGATGCCCTTCAATTTTTTGTTTTTCTTCCAGGTAGCCTACACCATTTGCTGTATTGGGCCATCTGTGAGCGATGCAGCACAACAGCACAGTAAGAACATCGGCATTCCAAACCTTGGTATTGCATGCACTCTACATGTTCTAGCAGTGCAGGAACCTGGGAGAATCATAGGGCCAGACTGCCATGTGCCTCTTCTGCTGATGCCAGTCCAACACCAGATGACAAGCAGTCAGTAGCTAGATCCACAGGCGAGAGAGCTATAGGACTATGGCAATCGTTTGTTACGCTTGCGAAGAACCCAGCAGCCAGTCAGAAGCTGGAGAAGTCATGGCGCGTTGCCAGGAGAAACAGGCGCTTGTACTTAGGGCGCCTGTGGGCTGCCTTCTGGTACGTTCCGGCACAAAAAGCAGATACAGATGGCTGAAGCTGGACATCTGCGTGTAGGTTTGCTGTTATATGTGTAGCTTGGGCCTCTATATCAATTATCACCAACACGCCAAGCATGCACATGCTGTTGACTGCGGCAGTCCTTTTCATACGTGACGTGATTTTACAAGCCGACAGGGAAAATAAAGAGGCAAGCACCCAACTTGCCGAGATCCACATGCACCAACACCATCACTTCACTCGTATGGCACACCAGATCCATCATGCAAGTCGATTCCTGCACTCCCGGCCAACATCCGATAGAAATGACGGCACACAATGCCACGACCACGACCGAAATCACACGTTAGGTCCCTCTGTTCCTGCTTTCCCACTGTTGCATCTCTTGGCATGTGGTGCTTGCTTTGTGCAGCAGACTTGTGCCAACAGGTGATGCTCACAGGAAACGGGCCCCTACACGGCAGGTAGGAATGTCGAAGCCGTAGCCTCGTGGTGCTAGAGACAGGTTGGTTCGCGCAGAGCCAGTTGCTGCTCCTGCCTGTAGTTGTCTGGTACAAAGGCTTGAGAGCAGTGAGTGGGCAAGAACCCGAGCAGCATCACAGCACAACCTACTTCCTTGATGCACCGATGACACACCAACTGCAGCACTGTACATGGCACATCCACAGCCTCCCAACACTCCCAGCTTGGCCACTGTTACACACCAAAAAGGCAGTAATTGGACAAGGATCCACATAGCCAGAAGGAATGAACAGACGTAAGACTGCACCGTTTTAATCCTGACGCTTTGCGCAACATGGAGATCTGGAATAAAAAATTTTTGGGGCAAAACGCTAAAGTTGAAAAATCAGACAACTGATTTCACGGATGAAGCTGAAACCTGTTCTATTCGACTTGGTATGTTGTTGGCAACAATAAGTTCAACAGTTGTTTGTATGACATTTTGATGACTCTGAGGGCTCAAATGGTGCAGTTGCCGGTGAGTGGCTACGGGGGGTTGTCACTGACTCAGCACACCAAATACATTGAACTGACATCTGGAGCGCCGCCCCAAGCACACCTCGTCAATAAGAGTGCATATTTAGCGTCATATGCACGTAGTACATCATTCTGATCCACCACTGGGGCGGGAAAGTGCCATTCAGCCTTTTCCCGAAATATTTTCTGAAAGTCAGAACGCCCTCGATTATTTTTTCTTATGTTGCGCAAAGCGTCATGATTAAAACGGTGCAGCCTAAATGCCACCACTTCACTCGAATCGCTTAACAGCCCCATCACGAACAGTCCCAGCTTGGTTGAATTGAGCTCGGTTTTCATGCTTCCGTGAACTTCATTTTTTCTGCTCAGGCGGGCCATAGAGACGCAGTTGATTGACGGTGCCTGGAACAGGCTTCTGGTACCTGCTCTTTCATATGCACACACACACACAGATAGATGGTTCACCCAAACTTCTGGAAAATACGCACCTGACTAGTCAGGTGTATTGGGCTCCTTACATTCCATTAGCGAGATGCTTTCTTTTCTTGCATGTTTCTTTTGGGTATTCGTGTTCTTATCCAGCTACTAGCTTATGGCAGATTTTCGGTTTGTATTGGGAACTGAAAATTTACATTAAAGAGATGTTACTATATGTGCCACCGCGTTCTCCAAACATCTACTACACCTACATGCACATCCAGCGCTATGCACGCCGCAGCGTATCTTGGCTGTTTCTGCACGTTGATTTCTGAATTAGCCATCAATATATGTATTTTGGCTCTACACATTTTCAGTTGTTTTCGCTGTGTGCAAAGTATCAATTTCCCACCGAGGCTTCAGAGAGAGCTTCACTGAGAGCTTCACTCTGCGGTTGTACGTCACAAAACAGGTTCAGGGGCTCCCTGTCCCTGTACTCGCTTGGTTCTGGCTTCCTCTTGTTTCGTGTTGTCTTTCGGGGGGGGGGGGTGCGTAGTAAGAAACCCTCCCGCACGATCAACTCTTTAAACATCGCGAAGGGGGTGGGTGGGTGGTGAAGGAATCCCTCTTCTTTCCTATCGATTTTTTCACTGGTGAGAGTCACGGTCGCTACTTTACTGAGAGTTCACATAGGTCAATCTCGAGCCCCAAGCTGCGCATGGTAGTGCGAACTGTCCACGATGGAACTGATCTTTCGTTGCTTGTTCTGCAGGGGGTCGGCGGCCGGCCGCCTGCTCCATCGGCTTTGGGGGTATGTGATGGCGGCCGCGTTCCCCTTCCAGATTCTGGCGCTCACCATCCACATGCAGCTCTACAAGCTGTCCCTAGTGTACAACAGCTACTGTCTTGAGGAGACTGAGAGGGCATGGCGGTGGGGCAACATATACGAGAAAGAGACGGAGGCTTGGAAGTCTGGCTTTAAACTGTTCAAGGCTGTGGTGCTCTGGGCGTTGTACTTTGTGGTCACGCCTGCGACGATGGTGTGGATGCTGCCGCCTGTGCTGATGAGCATCATCATGGCGGACAGGTGGCAGGACCTGCCCAGAACTGGCTCGTTTGTTGCGGTGGTCCTGTTTTGGTTCCTGAAGTTCCCACTTGGGACTCCCATTCAGTGGATTTAGAAGCAAGCTTACGCGGCTGTGGGCGCTGTGTGGTTGGTGCCTGCGCAATTGTGCTCGCTTGCGCTTGTCTTGCTCATTGGTTTGTGTGGGAGGGTATCTGTGACGAGCCCTCTGGCACTGCATGTGCTTGCAATTGGAGGAGTCGGTTCCTGGTGCCCAGCATGTGTGAAACCTTTTGAAAGCTACATCGGTAGTGGCCCAGCATGTGCGTGTGTGCTTGAGATGTACATTGCTCGGCGTATTTGCATGCTGCTGTGTGTAAAACGATAGTAAAGTGGGCATCATCTGACAGTAAACCATCGATGTCAGCACACACATGCGGCCAGCCAGCAAGCGCCGGCACATCCAGGCCCTCCACAAATGTTTTCGTGGTACTACTCGTCAATGCAAGCGTGTACGTGCTTGCGTGTGAAAAGAGGGAACCATCGGGAACAGTGAGGTGCCCAACCGTCTACCATTGCACCAAGGCATACTACGCGAACTGTGTGCGAGGCACGACAGGGGGACGACTGTCATGATGAAACTTGCATCGAGAGTGTTGCACTACACAAAGCGCATCGGCTGTCATCAAGTTGTTGCACCGCTCGCCTGAAGTGGGGCTGGATTGTGCATGCACAACACATGTTCCTTCTGGCCGTTGTGGTTCCCTTTAAGTCAGACTTGATCAGTACCTAGGGATCTTAGGCCTGTGCATGCTGCTAGACTCCAGTCTAGTGCTGCTGCATGCTGCTGCACTGCGTTGCCCGCCCGCCAATCATGGTTTCAGACTGCCCTCTTCAGTTATTTTCAAGGGTATCTTTCCACACTTGCCCGGGGTGTGGCCCTTTACTGCCTGTTCGGCTTGAAAAGAAGTCCTCCTGCATCGATACCCACATATGTGTAAAGTTGCAGGCATAACTCCTGCATCGATACCCACATGTCACCCACTAGGCGCACGGAACACCATCATTCTGTACTTTGCTTGGCACCAGCACAGACCACTGCCTTTTTGTTCGTTCCTGCACTTGCATCGGCCCAGACGGCTCGGAGCTGCCAGTGGCCACTAGTGCCAAATCACATCGGATGTGTTGAGTGAACACAAATGTTCGTTCACAACTACCCCCCGGAACTTCCCACCTTGGGGGTTTTCCACCCAAGCTTGGGCCCTAGGCACCAAGACGCGCTTGCATGCACCACCAAGACGGGTCAGCAGCCATGCCCAGGCTGTGGAAACGGCTCCAGGATCCCCGGAGAACTGACAAAATTGAGATTGCGTGTTCTATTATGCGTGCGCTATTAAGTATGCACTAGTACTTTCTCTGGCGGGCCGCCCCGAGGAAACATGTGCATGCCACATAGGCCTGCATTACTGAATGGTTAGAAGCATAAGGGTGGCGACTTTACCAGACCAAGCCATCATGTGAGAGAAGTACGCCTTAGGGGTGACGTGTCAGAGGGTTGTATTGCCCAGTATATGTATGACATCGGGATCACCACGAGTCAATTGCGCGCGCGGTATGCAGCGGTACAGATATTATGGATTACAGGGGTACATGAGCGCGGACAGAGAACTTTCAAATCTATGACTGAGGCCATTTTGATAATCCCTGGAAGTCGGAAGCACTAGAAGCGCCCTGCGAGGTCTCATGTGCTGTGATATGAACTGCGCCCGCTTATAAGATAACAAAAAGTAGGTACAGTAGGTTTCTGGCACCTGGAGAAAAAGAACGCAATCCGGGCTGAGCAACACCCAAAGAGTGCGCGACCGAGACATATGCGGGACATGGAGCAGGCTGAGGTGCGGAGCCATGCTGGACGAAGCGTTTAACATCGTGACGGGGTTCGAGGCTTGATCCTGCACGATACCTGGTGTGGCTTCAGGGACCTCGTGGCTACAGGTACTCACAGGACGCAGTTCGCACTCGCTGCTTGACGCAGCGTAAGGTGAAGCAGGCTAGCCTGCGGTTCCATACCCTCTCATCAGACTTCCACTGATGCAGGTATGGCCGTTGGTGCAGATGTGGTGGCAGTTGTGATTTGGGATGCTGTTGCGAGTGTACCTGGATATCCAGATCTACGCCTCCCATCGATATCTGTACTTGGGAAGGCATGTATATCGCATCTTGAGTGGCGCAGCTGCCTAGGCTCCCTGCACTACGTTGGCTCGTTTCAGTGCTTACTTTTCCAGTTCTGTAGACGTAATCACTGAGAAAGGATTACATCGACAGACCAGAGCGCAAAGCGCAGAAACCACGAAAATTATACTACATCGATAGGACAAAAATTACATTTCATCAACAGCTAAATTGTCTGGCTGACAACGGCTAAATTGCTTAGCGTGTGCATGAACAGAAGTAGACGGCAGCGAACACGGACACATCGATCCACGAACAACCCTAGGTTCAACTGCACATCCAAACCTGCAGCGGCTCTCACCTGGCGCGCCAGAGCTCTGAGTAACGTTGCAAGGATGAATAAATAGTGCACGTTTAGGAAAGAACCTGCGGCTACCCGTCTTTGTGATTACACGTGTTTACGCGCGCAAGACTTTATATTGTATGCCTGTTGCGGTTGGGGCCTGTATGATGGCACCTGGTTCTCCAGGCCCATATATGCAACGCCTCTGCAGCTGAAGTGTAAAAGAACAACTAAATTAACAAAAGATGCCTCTGCTCCGGCCCTGTTGATGTAAAAGAAAACCTCATCAAGGATCACGCCAACCCCGAAGGGAATGGGCCTCAGCGCTCCGAGGAGCGGGGGAGGGGGGGGGGGGCTGCGAGTGGGGTTCTCTAGAGAGGGGCTGCTACCTAGGGCCACCCCAGCCAACACACCACCAGGGACAGAAATAACAGCAACCGGAGGGCACACAGAGGCAGCCGCAGGCGTGCACGACCAAGAGAGCGCGCGAGATGCAGGGGTCAATGCAGATACACAGCAGGACAGAGCAGAGAGCGGGGGGGAGCGGCGGCAATCACAACAGACGCAGAAGGATGCGTCATTTAGAAGAGCACGGAGGTGTCACCAGCAAGTGCAGTGACGTCATCACCATGACGATGCAGAGTTCGAATGAGGCAGAGTTCAAGCTGCAAGCTATCGAGTGCACCACCTAGGAGTTGCCATGCAGTCGCAACCACACGACTCTCTGAATGAGGAGCTGTTCTCTTTGAGGGCTATGAATTGGGTGAGTCAGCACTCCATTCCGGGGGTTGTGAAACGGGCGCAGGAGTGGGCAACAGAAGGACAACGGCTGCATGTCATGCACTGCATGAGCAAGTTTTGTCATGTGATACGCAGAACAAATCTACCTGAAGCACTACATGTGCACAGGAATGTTTTCCGCCATTGGCAGTTGTCTCTAACTGCTTCTGAGTCACACTCACCAAGATTCGCTTCAGATACCAATCGCATCCGCAAGAAGTACTCTGTATATGCCACTCGTTCAAGTACAAGATACTAAAAGCACTATCCTTGTGGGTGCGACCTCTTCGCTATGCCGGCTACGTATGCATTTGAAGTTCCATCCAGGGCGGTGGGGTTGGTGGTCGCCATCCTACAATATCGACACAAGATGCTGCCACAAACTAGAGCTCCAGGAATTTTAAGTCGTGGAAATCGTTTCCTGTTGAGCCCCCCCCCATTACAAAAGTCCCAGCCTTGCAGGGTTTCTACAGTACCAAAAACATGTTGCAAGGAGAACAGCACATCTTTAGAACAGGCTTACACAACATCTCAACTTCAGATATCTCAACTTCTGATACTCAGACAAAAGAAACACCACGCGGCGACTGTAAACATGCACACACATGCACACAAACAGAGCCACGAGGCAGCCACACACGCCCACACAACAGCACAACGCAACAATACTTGATGCAACGAAACAGGCACAAGGTGCACCGCCCAAAACACAGCCAATCGGGGACCAAGTTCAACAATTCAAACAAAACCAAAACATTCAAACTCAACGCACAGCTGACAAATAAGTGCTTCATTCTCACAGAAAGCGGCATGCTGACCAGCACAGCACTTTCCAGAACTTTCCCATCGCCGGAAGGAAATGTCCTACCAACAAGAACATGGTGACTGACGCATGGATCGTGAACAGACACCCTTCATTTGCTCCTCCATGATCATGCAATTGCAGTATCTGATCTATTTCTTTCTTGACAGTCGTACAGGTTAGCCCTTTCCCCACTTTAAACCGGGCTGTGTGGGGTCACTGAAATCCGCGATCCACAGATCTACGCGGCACGGGGGTGCCGTCTTCGTACTCGTACTGCTGGTCCACGTCGTCCCACCAGTAGTCCTCAGGCTCGGCGTTCACCTCATAGCACTTGGCCTCGTCCGCAAAGCACGCACGCACTGCTGCCATCAACTCCCCGCGCGTCAAATCCTTGCTGAACCATGCTGGGCGCCCGCAGCCCCACACGCGGCACCTGCCGATGCCGTTCGGAGCCCCGCGGCACACCCAGTTCCCTTGCGAGTTCGGCATGCAGCTCGGGCACTTGCTGGCCCATGCATGAGGCACGCACACTGCCAGCAGCAGTAACGCTACCACCTGAAACAGGCCGCTGCGGGTCTGGAACAGCGCCATGGTTGTTGCCTGCATGGCACGGGCTCGAGTGGATGTGTTTGCAGTCAGGCCCGCTGAGGGGGGACGGGGGGGGGGCTAGCAGGCTTCCATGTGCAGGATGTGAATGTAGATGGAACATAAAGAACATGCATGTTGGCTAGCTGTAGAGGAGGGCTTGGCTGAAAGACTGCAGCGGCCGCGGGACCGGGGGCACATGCAGCTGGCACACAGCGCTGCTGGGGTGTGACACAAGCTGTGCTAGAATGCCAATGCGTTGGGAGTTCGAAATGCCTGCTAACGAGTCTACAGAGCTGCGCGTAACGTATATAAGGTTGCTGTGACGGGCAAACAAATCATCAATAATGCCACTGGAGGTGGCAGAGCCAACTGTGCCTGCAGCCACAGCTGGAAATGCGCAGATCTAGAGGGGGGTGTAAACAGCAGCCGCATGCACTGCAGTCCGTGCGTGCGCGTACAGTAGACAATGAAGTGACTTAGTAACGTACAACAGTTGAACTAATTCCAGTACAAAGGACAGCAGTGGCCGTGTGAGCCGCGAGTGGGCATGTATGTGCCCACGCGGTGTCAGCAGAAACCCAGCGTCAGCAGGAACTCAGCTCTAGATCTGGGTTTAACAAGCGTGTAATCAACTCTGGCGTTGCCTGTATCTTCGGACCTGCACTGCTGGTTGGTTGTCGATGTGCCAGCTCCTGGTCAAGAGCATGCAAACTCGCAACGTCGCACCTCGCAGTGGTCACGCGCGATGACCTGGAGTCGGTGTGTGTGTGAGCGCAACAGCCACTCGAACAGCCGCCTTAACAACCCAGAAACATGCTGCGACTGTTGTCATAAGATATACAAGCCACGAGCATGACTGGGCCCCGGTTCGGTGTTCCCATGGAAGGGTTTGCGTGCATATATAGGCAGGGGCAGGTGCTCAGAGAAGTCCTCGTGGCGCCTGGGGCACCGACATTGCGCGCTTGTGACCCCCACAGACTCATATTTTCGCATGTATTGAATATAATATGTCTGGCGTACTGAAAAAGGGCGGCTCACCTGGTGCTGGGTGGAGAGGATGAAAGCTTGAAGTGAAAGTGGCGGTGCAAGTGCGGTGGACATGCACCACGACGGCGTGGAACGTTGCGACAAACTAACAGCTTAGTGTCCTTTAGTAGAGCGCAAATATGCCTTTGAAACTCATTTTATCGGGCACTGTGACGCTGTAGGGCATGAAGGGCGTTCTGGGCCGTTCGCACCAGGTTTTGTCGTTTTCACAAGATACTCCAAAACTCCCAAGATTCGAGCAAGCACATGGGCTGCCATAGTGGCCATGTTCCACTGCAGACCCCTAGAAGATTCCCAGAAACTGTTATTCTGATCATCTAGCTAATGTGTGCGTACAGCTGCGTACCAGGGGCTGCGAGGGCGCGCCAGTGCGTGCCTATTGGCCCAAGGCAGGTGCATGCCGCGCCGACAACGTGCATTACGAGCGGCAGAGATGCATTACAGCGGTGGAGCGATGAGCGCGGATGACGGAGGCCACTTTTATGAGCAGCGGAAGCCGGAAGCCTGGGCAATGCCCTGCGATGTCTGAGCTTTACATGGCTGAACCCACATGTGGCGACGGGGTCTGCCACAGCACGGGACCAGCCGACAAACGCGAATAGACACGAGGATGCAAGGAAGTGGTTTGGAATTCCAATAAACTGAAACGGTCCGGGGGCGATGTGATAGGAGTACTGCATACGTTGACGTGTTCTCCATGCGCCAGATGCGCGCTCTTCGTACCAGATGGTCACATGCATGTTGGAGACTGGTGCCACCTGGCGTGTTCACACCAGACGAGGCCTGTTCACACCATATGAGGTCTCCTCGCAGCACAGAACAGGAATTGAAACTAAGCATCAAAACATAGTGCCATGCTACAATACCTGTAGTGCTCTGGGAAGCCCACGTGACATGCACATGATTGCAGGTACGAAGTTTTGCGACCTTGCGCGCTGCACCATGCGATGCATCTTCCCTATAATCTTCTTCTTTGTCGTACCGACTTGCCTGATGTGTGCCGGCTGGATGGTGGCTATTCCACCTTGCCCATGGGGTTTGGAACCCCCCCTTGCAAGGGCCCTTTTGCGCCTCCTTTCGTCCTCTGGCCGATTCGTGCACCAAGAGCTCCCGCGGGAGCTCCCGTGCAGTGGCAGACACCTTGCTTACTGTGCCGTCTGCCAGGAAATGCTCAGACCTCGCAGGGCATTGCCCAGCCTTCCGGCTTCCGCTGCTCGTCAAAGCGGCATCCGTCATCCGTGCCCCGTTCACCGCTGTAATGCATCTCTGCCGCTCGTAATGCACGCCTGTGTGGCATGCACAGGCACCCACAGGCGCGTCCTCGCAGCCTCTGGCACGCACCTGCGAGCACACACGATCATATCATCTACAGAAATGTTTTTGAGAGCTTTTGAGGCGTCTGGAGTGGCGCATAGTCGCTGAGGTAGCCCAAGCCTTTGCTCGAATCTTGCATGTTTTTGGGTGTCTTGCGAATTCCAAGCCTAGTAGGTTGCGAACAGCCCAGAACAGCCTGCATGACCTTCAGCGTCACACTGTCTGCTAAAAAAAAGTATAAAAGGGCCTTTGTACGTGCTGATACACATCCATCAGCCACGAGTTAGCCGCAACGTGCTTCGCCGTCGTGATTCGTCATCTGTAACACCACGTGCACCGCCAATTTCTCTCCAAGCTTCCATCCTCTCCGAGCCCAGCACCAGGTGAGCCGCCCTCCTTCATCAAGCCAGGCATGGTGCTTTCAATAAGTGTGAAATTGTGAGTCTGCGGAAGGTCACAAGCGCGGCATGTGGGTGCCCGAGGCGCCACTAGTACTTCTCTGAGCACCTGCCAGTGCCTATATATGCACGCAAACCCTTCCACGGGAACGCCTTGCCGGCGCCTAGACCCGCTCATGCCTTGCATATCTCTTGGAAGTACTCGCATCATATCACTAGGTGGATGCGCGAGTGGCTGTTGCGCTCACATGCACGGCTGCTCACTGCCAGCGCGAGGCGCCACGTTGCGAGTTTGCATGTGCTGGACAGAGAGCTGGTACATCGACGATCCACGCACAGCGCAGCTCAGAAGACATCAGCATCATAAGCAACATCATAGTCTTTTTTCCACCCTTGTTAACGCCAGTGCTTGGATCTGCTGACACCGGCAGGCGTGGCACAGGCGTGGGAGTGTGCGTTCACACTCGCTCGCGCCTGTGTGGCCACTCCTGTCCCGCGTGTCGCAAGTGCTGCAGTCTGTTGTAAATAACAACATGTTTTTTGTCTTATGTACGCTAACGCACGGCGCGCAGCACGTGCGGGCCCCAAGGCCCCCTCATCCCAGGCCTCGGCCTTGCCATACCATGGCCAGGCTCTGCAGCCTGAAGCATGTAGCAGCGGCCTTGTTAGTATTGCTTGCTAGATCCACAGTGATCTGATGTTGGAGCTTTCAGCGTGTTCGTGTTCCAGTGCTAGCAGTGTCGTACACTGTGCTCTATGGCAACTGCATGTGGCTGTGGTTCCTCGGGCGCTTGAAAAGCCTGTCGACCGAACCGATTGCAGTCTTTCAACCGAAGCCCTCCACTGTACCTTCAAGTACCCCACCCACACGCATCTGCTGTGTACCCGCCACATCCACGTCCTCCACACGGGAGCCTGCTAGTGGAAGCCTGCTAGCCCCCCCCGCCCTCCCCCCTCAGCGGGCATAACTGCAAACACATCCACTCGAGCCTCAACACAGCCCGTGCCATGCAGGCAACAACCATGGAGCTGTTCCAGACCCGCAGCGGCCTGTTTCAGGTGGTAGCGCTTCTGCTGCTGGCGGTGTGCGTGCCTCATGCATGGGCAAACAAGTGCCCGAACTGCATGACGAACTCGCAAGGGAACTGGGTGTGCCGCGGCGCCCCGAACGGCATCGGCAGGTGCCGCGTGTGGGGCTGCGGGCGCTCAGCATGGTTCAGCAAGGATATGCCGCGTGGGGAGTTGATGGCGGCGGTGCGTGCGTGCTTTGCAGACGAGTCCAAGTGCTATGAGGTGAACGACGAGCCCGAGGACTACTGGTGGGACGACGTGGACCAGCAGTACGAGTACGAAGACGGCACCCCCGTGCCGCGCTTCCAGTGAGCCCCCCACAGCCTGGGTGAATGGGGGGGAGGCCTCCCTGTGCACCCCTGCCATGAAACCGATCATACGTTGCAAGAATATGCTCAAGGAGGATCGAAGCAAGCTTGCTCGTTCACTGGTGGCCAGTGCATGAGTCCCGGTTCTGGCTGGTACTGAACGTTTGGGTGAGGGTGAGTGTGGCTTGGGAGTTCTTCCACACTTCGTTGTAGTTTTGGATACAGCATGCATAACGGAATGCATTTTGAAGCAACGACGTGTGTTCGGATTGGAGAAGCTGCATTGATCTGGAGGGGGATAGTGGCCTGTTTTGAGGTGGTTGGTGTTGTGTCATAGTTGCTGCATGTGCGCGCCTGTCGTGGGTTTCATTGTCTTGCCTTGTTTGTATGTATCTGTTGGTGTTGGTCATGTTTTGTTCATTGTTCATAGAATGCCTTGCCCACCTGTCTGGAGTTGTTCAGTTCCAACTAGAATTTGTGTAATCTGTGTTTCAAGGCCTCGGTCACCTGGGTTGCAACCCACGCCTACTATTCAGAGGTTTCTAACCCTTGAGGAAAAGGAATGCCAGCGTGTTGTTCCAGCTGCCCTCCCTTTCCACGTCTGCATGCCTGCAACACCAACATGACACGCAATGCAACCACCAAACCCGGCAGACCTGCGGCTCTGATACCCCTTAAGCGAATGAAGGGAGTCATGCAAACCATCATGTTACATCAAGACCCGCGTTTTCTTTGTTTTGGGCAATCGATCAGCTGCACACACTCATCATTTTGGTAACAGCCATCAGCAGCTGCCCACAACACTACCATAGCTACTATACAACAGCTACCACCGCCACAGGAACACATGCATGCATGGGGCCTCAAGCATGCTCCGGGATCCTGAGCCAGAGCATCTCGTTTTGGGTGTGCAACTCATCTGCCATGGCAATCTGACCCTTCCCAGACTCTTCCTTTCCCTCTATCTACACTCTTGCAAAATCCCGGCCTCCCCTCCCACCCCCACCACCTAAAAGAGAACCCCATCCCCACCCCCCCACGGGCGATGTCGCCTGCATCACCTTGCACTTAAATGAAGCATGCTGCACATGCATTATTTAACGCTATCATCTGACTCGCCTGCGTGAGCGCCATGCATGCTGGCGACGAGCCACCAGCAAAACACTTTGTGCGGCGTCATACCGCAGATGCGCACTGCAGCCAGAAATGCATGCACACCATTCATGGCACATCACAGAAAGGACAGGAAAGTGTCCGCTTGAAAGCACTCTCTTCAACTATGAATAAGCTGGCGAGTGACAATCCCTTAGTAACGCGCCGGCCTTCACTTTGGCTGCTGTTACAGTACAGGAAGCATGTAACAGCAGCCAAAGCGGGGGCTACCGCAACGAACAGCACTCAAGCACCAAAGTTGGGGACGCCGCCGCGCAGGGACTCCAGAACGCTCAGGAAGCCCTCCTCGTTGCTCTTCTCCTCAGGCGGATCATGCACATCATGGTTGGGAGCTCCAGTTGCGGCGCTGAGCAGCGCAGAGAGGTCGGCGCTGTTGAACGGCAGGCTGGTGCTAACGCCCATGCCCACCTCTGCGACGGCGGCGGGCGCGAGTGTGCCATCAGGAGGCGCCGCCGGCAGTGCCGCTCCTGGCGCCGCTGCTGCAGCAGCATACTGCGGCGCAACGGTGTGCGCGAACACAGCACCAGCGGCGTACGGCGGACCTTGGGGGTAAATGGCGGCCGGTGCATGAGTGGTGCCGTCTGCGACCTGCGGCATGCCGCCCGCTGCGCCCACCACCATGCCAGCATTCGCAGCCATGTAGCCCTGCGCAGGGTACCCCGCTCCCGGGGCTTGCAGGATCACCACTTGGGGTTGCTGCGTGTGCGCCGCCATAGCCATCGCAGGCGGCGCCTGCTGCAGCGCGGAGGGCACCTCAGCCACCTGCGGCGACTGGTGGAGCGACGGCGGCTGCTGCGACGTGGGGGGGTGGTCGCGCAGGGCGGGGGGTGGGTGCTCGCGGTGCTGCTCGCGCTGCTCCTTGGCGGACTTGATGAGGTGCTGTGCGTCGTTGTACTTCAGCACGGAGGTGGCGATGTCGTAGGCCTGCCGCTGCTCCTGGCGGCGGATGATTGTTGGGAGCTCCTTTGCTGCGCGCTCCGCTTCGGGCCGTGACGCAAAGTACAGCACCATCGACTTGTTGTTGCGGCCGGCAACCCTGGACAATTCATGGCTGACAAGCTTGAACTTGCCCTTTTCTACTGCTTCCCTGAGCCTTGTGTCGGAGATACGGGGGTACCGGGCATCGAAATCGAACTGCACGTACAAGCTCGCGTTTGAACTCCACAAGTTTGCGGCGCGGGAGGTGCTTAGGATCGTATCTGAGGACAGAGAGGATGGTGCTGCGTTTGTGTGTATGTACATCTGCCAACGGAGCCATGCATCATGGCGACGACCAGCTGTGTTGCAACCCCAGTCTGCGAGGCAGCTGGCCACATGAGAATGTGTAGTGGATGAATGCACGGGCCTCAACTCGTACAGGAGTGCGTGTGTTGCAATGGGGTGTGACCAGAAGAATGTGAACAGCACAGTGTGAACAGGACAGTGTCAGTGGAGGCGTCACGAGAAGACAGCTGCCGCACAGCACACCTGGGTGCACCAAGGCTTCTCCTTGCCATGCCACGCTCCCCCTCTGCCGTCCTCCTTTGCCTTGCCGCCATGCCGCGCCCCGCTGAGCTGCCGTTTGAACTTATTCACAGGTTTCGGCTCGACAGGTGCCGATTCTGGCGCATCAACTGCTCCGCCACGGCCACCCTGCCGCTCCGCACCGAGCCCCCCGTTCTCTTCATGCGCGGCTCCATCAGCACCCCCGTCTCTGTGCGAGCCGAACTCGCCCGCGCCCGCGCCAGCACCGTCTGCATCGTCGCCCGCATCGCCGCTGACAGCAGCGGGCGCGTCGGCTCCTCTTTCCTTCTCTTTGCGAGAGCGGGGCCGCTGCCGGCGCTGCTGCTGCTGTGAGAGGGAGGCGGGGGTGGCGCTGCGGGGTTTGCCGTCCTCCTGCTCGCCGCCGCAGCTGTGTTGGTGTGCGGTGGTGTGTGTGTCGTTGAACTCGTCTTCGTCGTTCTCGTCGTTGCCGTGCTCGGAGCCCGAGTCCTCGGCCTTTTTGGAGGCCCTGCATTTGCGCGCGGTGGTGCGTGCGGCGAGGGCTGATGCACCGCGCACTTGCTTTTTCTTGGAGCCTTTTCGCTTTACTGTCGTGTACTCTGCCTCTTCTTCATCATCGTTGTCGCTGACGTCGCCACGGCCTTGCTCATCTGCATGATCACAAGAAGATGACACACACACACACAGAGAGAGAGAGAGAGAGAGAGAGAGAGAGAGAGAGAGAGAGGGAGAGAGACGCCCACCTGCGGGCTGTGCGATCGATGGTTCGATGCCTGACATGACCTTATGGGTTCTACTTTGAACACACGCACACGGCACAGTTCTCTCGACTGACAGAAGAAACCAGAATCTGCAGCACCTCCACTGACTGCATGCACTACAATGAACTGCAGCAGTCTGCCACACAAACCCATCCGCACACCAACAATGGTGTTGCTGCATGGTGACCAGCGGCAGCCAGGCACCGCGTGCTACCAGAAGACTCTGAAACGCGTGTGTATGCATGTTTCAGCCACTGTGGCTACAAGTGTCTGCGTACCTGAAACATCGGATGAGTCAGCGCCGCGTTTGCGCTTCTGAGGGCCACCGCGAGGGGCGCCGGAGGCTCTGGAGCGCTGCCTGGCCCACCTGCACGTCGGGGATGCACTTCAGGAATCAATATTCACAGTTAAGGAATGGGGACGGACTCACTATGTCAGCGAAATTATTTCAGGTACACTTCTTGGGTGATTACATGATACGAGAACGCAAATAGCCAGGTTTCGGATTGTAAAAGGCAGCAGTAGTTCGAATATCGGCTCCCACAGGTTTGGGTTCTTGCCAACGTAGCCAAAGTAGCGCCAGGCTTGCGGCAGAGGCGCCTCCCACACAGGCGGCGCACCTCGGACCGCGGATGTGCTCTCGGACTCTCGAATCC
Source organism: Ulvella scutata (assembly GCA_032359135.1). Classification (NCBI taxonomy): domain Eukaryota; kingdom Viridiplantae; phylum Chlorophyta; class Ulvophyceae; order Ulvales; family Ulvellaceae; genus Ulvella; species Ulvella scutata. The sequence goes on from JAUMHD010012756.1 coordinate 44,272, forward strand.
AAGTCCTCCCGCGCGTGGTGGCGGCCTCGCTCGTCATCGGACGCGGCCTGCTCATCTGCGCTGTCACTGATCAAGCACCCCTCCGCCCGGGCCGTGCTCGAGCGCCCCCGCTTCGCATGCTGATCATTCTGAAGATCATTCTGATCCTCATGCATCGGACAAGCAGCGGCCCACGGGCCTGTGCTGTCGGCGGCTGCAGCGCCTGTGGACACAGTGACTGGGTGCAGGAGTGTGTGCGCAAGGTCAGGTTGCCCGGGGACGGTGGGGGGGAGGATGGCGTGCAGCTGGCACACGTTGAGGGGGTCGGCGTTGCTGCTGGAGAGCGAGAAGGACTGCACGAAGTCGTCCACTGCTGCACCGCCGAGCAGGGGGCTGATGGCGGCCGTCACGAGCTCGAGCCCTGCATTTGCACCAACACCATTCCTTTGAAGCGAGGCCGTCTCCACACACAGCAACGTGCTCACACTGAAGCGCAGCAGGCGATTTCGAAGCATGCAGCTGCGCCGTGAGGTGCTCTGCACGGGCCGCTGCAGGCCAGAAATTTAATTTAATCTCCGCCCTTGTCCTGTGTATGCGTGCACCACATCGCTCGTAAATGCGTGCACGCCACTAAAGAATGCATGCGCTTCGTTCACAGATGTCATGGACTGAACGTGCGCATGACCGACATGTACCACAGAACCGCTGGTAGCCACATACACAAAGCATGCATGCATGCATGAAGCATGTGAGGCTAGCAGGGGAGCGCGCACCATCTTGGAGGGCGAGGTCATGCCGGCCAGCCAAGCAGTTGGGGTGGTCTTCTGTACCCGCCTGAGCAACCGACGCAAAGAACTTCACGGTGTGACTCAGCACCGAGTCGTGGCCGCGATCATACGCGAGGCGCCGGACGAGGTGCGCGGGGACGCACACCGTTGCTGTGCATGCATGGTACTCACGCAGCACCCACTGCTCAAACGGCAACAGCCAGGTGTAGTAGTAGCTCTGCAGCTGCGCGGCGGCTTTGGCGAGGCAGAGGCCTGGCCTGTCATGCGCCAGCCAGCAGCTGCGCACCAGGAACTGCCAGCCATGCAGGCTCTCATATGCATGCGTTGACTCGCCGTCACCCTGCAAGCCACTCTTTCTTTCGCGCCAAATTGTGCAGATGTGCTTGGCTCGGAGAGCAGGTCGCAGCAGCAGGTGCTCTTAGCAGTTGTGCGCCACGACCAAGGTATGCACTACACCCAAAAGGAAACTGCTTCTCACACACTGCCGTTGATGTGACACATCCGTGCTGCGTAGTGTGCACGCCTGCACTTCCTGGCCCCTCAGTGTGTAGTTGTGTGCTTACTAGGCACCGCTATGGGCTTACTGGGCAGTCTGTTTATTCCTCACATGGCAGTCTGTTTTAAAAAAAAAACAGAACAGGTTTTTACCGTTCTGTTGAACATATGAGTCAACAAGTGGTGGTTTTATATGTTAACTGCATCTGGCTGTTTGGGCTCATGCATATTCACCACCATTCCGGTTTGTACTGAGAACGCTGACATGATTCAACAGTACCAGTGCATCAGTAAATCAGAAGGGGTCACAAGCAAGGGACGAAGCAGCAGCGGGTGCCACACCTGGATCGCGCAGGTGCACCAGAAGCCACCTCGGCGGCTGACCAGCTTCAGGAGCTCCGGCACGTCCACCTCCATGCCGTACTCATCCAGGCTGAGCTTCTGAAGGACCTGCAGCATGCGCAGCAGCAGTCTGCGGCACTGCAGGACACGCGCAGGCCCACACGCTGCTCCACAGGGTTCACAGTTCACACTGCGAACTTCACATGACAGCACTGCATCAGATCGCAGCAGCACCTCCCTCGCTCACAAGAAAAAAGACAGTTGCACAAGTAAGCGGAAAGAGATTATGAAGTGAAAACCAACGGAAGTAGAGTTGTCAAAATACACAATGAATTAATTCTAGGTCCTGGTACAACTTGCTGGCACAGGAGGAGGGCGCACCATCGCACGAGAGCGCCAGAACGCGCGCAGCGTGCACAGCAGCACGCCTTCATTTCCCTGAATCAGCGTCAAGTGCCGGTACGCATGCATGGGCACATAGACCTTGTGGGATATGCAGAGCAGCTCTGGAGGATCGGACTTCATGAGTGATGTATCTGGTCTGCATGCAGTGCATGTGTTTAAGCATACAGGACATGAATGCATACGCACATTCACAGGAAGCATTTGAAGGATGAGAAAGTGTATCTGTGCAAAAGCTTGCACAGTGCTGGAAAGGGACTTTCGTGATGGGTCTGCAGAGCCATTCGAGTGAATTGAATGGTTGGCATGCATGCATGCATGCTGCGTCTTGCAATTTAAGATCTTATCCAGTTACTGCCTTCCAAGCTTGTAAGAGACTAGACAGTGATGAACCACAGAAAGTGTTTGGGGGCTGTGGAAAGGGGCGTACTCGCTGGGGGGGCCAGGGGGGGGTTGGTCTGGGGGGGCTTCAGCGCCCACAGTGCCCTGCTCAACCGCGGCTTGCCACTCCTCCTGCTGCAGCTGCCATGTGCGCACGTCATGCTGCATGTTGAGGCGCAGAGCCCCCACCTGCTCGTCCCTGGTGCACTGCGCTGTGCCTTGTGCTGTGTCTGCATGCATGCACCACAAGATCACCGCTTACACTCTCGCACTCTTCAGGCGACTCTGGCAACGTCTTTGTCAATTCTCAAGGGGACACATCTTGACCACATTCAACGTGGATACAGGGGACGCGTATTGGTGCACACATAGGACAGCCTTCGCAAGGGCTCTCGGCAGGGCTGCTGGAGATGAGGTACCACACCCCACCCTAGTTTGGCCCAGTTGTGAAGCCATGAACGTTGTTGACCCTTTACCAGTCCAAGACTACTAGAAAATACCATTGGGAGCAGCCAACTGAATAAAAAAACCGGGAGAAAAACGTCGACAGTGCGCAAGGGCCTGAAAAAGAACCCTCAGGTGGCGCCATCCCCACTGCGAGCCTCACACCGCAACAACTGAAACTAGAAACATAGCAGGGCCATGCAAGGAGGCACCGCAGCTGCGCACCGGCATTCTGATTCTGGGTTTGAAGGGCCCGCAGCAGATGCGAGAGCTTGTGCATGCCGGCAACGTTGTGGGGGTTGAGGAGGATGTCATGCGCGGCCTCATGCGCCCGTGCGTACTGCTTCAGACGAACGAGAAGCTTCTTTATATTGACCTTCGAATGCATCAGCGGCACGCCGCACTGCACTGCAGTCTCCCTGCATGCACGAAAAAATGCGTCAGAACAGTTTATCAGGTGCACCAAGTAGTCACGTGCATGACAGCATGCAGCCAAAGCTGCAAGCGTGGCCGCCAGAACCACTCCTTCTGCTTCTAGAGGAAGCAGTGTTGTGGAGCGGTGGTTCTTCACGAGTGCCGTGTCTACCGCAAAGGTGTGTTGCGTGTCGCTATTTGTTTGCTTGCCTGCTCCAAATATGATGTCGATGCTTCAGCCTGGCGACATCGACACAAAAAACTGTGTCGGTCGCACACCGGTCTGTCCTGACATCATGTGTGGGGGCCCCCTGGAAGTGCACGGGTCCTGCAAGCCTCGCTCGCGCGCACGCACCTGACCTGACCTGATGGGTTCTACTTTAGCAGGGCAGACCCTGAACACGCACACACACAGTGAGGCGTGAACGCACTCTACATCCCCCATCTCCTCAGGCAGCGGCTTGCACATGCCCGCCACCGCCGCCTCAGACTCCACAGCATGCACCGCGACCTCCGGTGGCCAAGGCGTGCGCAGGTGGGGGTCGCCCAGCACTCCTCCGATCGCCAGAGAGCCAAGCGCACCCTCTGCACATCACCGCACCCCTCCCAACACCGTGTTGAGAACATTGAACACCCCACACTAGCATGCCATTCCATAGCACAGCATACCACCTCCATGATGTGCTGAGTGTACCATGCCACACTCTGACGCATGCATTGCATACACATGTATTTCAGGATGCATGTGTAGTAGAAATTGCATGAAACGCCCTTGATGCGAGTTGTTCAGAAAGCAACCAGGAGTATATGCATGACGCCAGTCGATCCAGATGCAACACAACCCACTGAGATTGGGCGCTCTGAAGAGGCCTTGCAGCAAGAACTGGCAGCTGCCAAATACCGACACAGCTGGGCATGCACACCTTGATCATTGTCTCCATCGTGAACGTCATCGTCCGGAGACAACTCCACCTCGGAGGGTTCACGCCTCGCGCCAGACTTCTTCCCGGCCCCTCTCCCCTTCCCTGCGCCACCCCTGCCCTTCCCCTTGGACTTGCGTGTCTGCCCGCCCTTGACGCCAAGCAGCTCGGCGCCTAGGGGGCCCGTGCTGGAACCTTTTCTACCTTTCCCCCCCTTTCCCCGGGTCGACCCCTTCCCTCGAGAGCCTCCTTTGACACCCTTTCCCACCTTTGCCACTTCCTTCAAAGCGTCCTCATAGCCACCCTCTGAGGCGTTGCCATGGTCATTCTCATCTTCAGCTGCAGCGGGCGCGTCACCAGCATCGCCCATCTCTATGTCTGAGCCATCATGGCCTTCACTTTTAACGTCTGCGGCATCAAAACCGTTCTCAGTCTCATCATCTTCGCCATTCTCCTTGATCTTTGCGCGCTTTCCAGATGTCTTCTTTGCGGATGCTTTCCTGTGTTTGCGGCGCGCGCTGGTGAGCAGGCTCAGGTTCTTCTCCTCCTTCACTTCCTGTTCCTGCTTTACTAGCTGCTCAGCCTTTATCGCAGCCGCTCTCGCCTCCCCTTCTGGGGTCCAGCCTGCACGCATAGGGAGCTACGTTGCTACCCGGTGAGTCCTTTGGTGGGTCATACTCTCAACATCAGCGTTTCACTCTCTTGCGTTCAGCGTTATGCTCTAAATGTTTCACCAGGTGGGTTTAGTTGGCTAGGGCAAGGTGACCACACTTGCATGAGCATCCACAGAACCCGACTCCATCAGGGATATAGTTATTGGGAAAGGCGAATTGTGTCACCGGAATACTTCAAAGTATTCATTTTGGGGGGTTTTACATGTAACAATTCATGATGTTCCGGGGTGACCACGATAGAACCTGATTCATATGGCTGCCAGTGGCTGACAAGTTGTCAATAACGATAGAACCTGATTCATATGGCTGCCAGTGGCTGACAAGTTGTCAATAACGATAACCCTGGATTCCATGCCAATGATTGCGCAAACATCGTGACTAAAAATCTGCCACAGCAGAGGTTGCTTCCTGAATGACCACGATGCGGCCACCGTGGTGTGTGCGACCAATTCTGCACCTTGGCAGCAACACTGCAGAACAATAGCAATATGGTGCCAGGCTGACACACAGCATATGTTGTATGTGAGAACTGCTGTGTGAGAGAAGCAGCGGCCAGGCGCACCTGCTTCGGCTCTGCTGAGTTTCTTCTTGATGTCGATTGGAAGATTGTGGAAGTTCCTCCAGAAGAGGTATCGACTAAGAAAATTGAGCTGGTCGTACTCCACTTCAGGGACGTGTCTGGGTTGGTTCTGCTGCGCCGCGGCCCCCTCCCCCGGCTCTCCTTCTCCCGCTTCGGCTTCTATGACAGCGCGCAGTGCCGGAGCAACACCGAGATCAGATCTGCTGCTGGGCATGACGTCGATGTTGCGGGCGGCCAGCAGGAGCAGTTTGTGAGCCGCACAGACATCGAACCCCTCAGCTTCGCCCGGTCTCACTGGCTTGCAGAGGTCGGTGATTGACAATTCAAGACCTGCAGGAGTTGCTGTGCTTGATACTGCAATACAAAGTGATTATATTCTTGGTTGGTTGCTTGTTTCCTGCTTCTTGTGGTGTTTCTTGCACGCCATTCGCAGGGGACCTCACAGGAAATGTTTTCGTGGGGCAACTCACACAAGAAGCTGGCAAGCAACAGACCTGCTTCAGCAGCAAACTCTACATCGTAGGAGGGCGCCTCTAATCTGAAATCCAGGGGGAGATGGGCTGTGGCAGGGGTCAAGCCCTGCCTGCGGGCGACCAGCTCCTCTGCCTGTTCCACTGCTATTTCGAAATCCCGCTTCCATGAAGTCTGCATGCGCCTGCCTGTTATCAGAACGACTCGTGTTTGGGTCTTATGTTCTCACTGGCTATGTACTCGCTGTGCAAGAGTGTTTCCAGCAGGATCATGCTCGTGCTACCACAGATTACTGGTGACAAAGAGCAAACTTCATTAGCTGACCACTTTGGTAGACATAAAACAACCCAAACGAATACTCAACATAGAAAGTAGAAAGATAAAGATAAAGGCAGTGATAAGGCAAGAACGCAAACAGCATGATCCAAGCACGGTGAACTGGTGTGGTGCTAGTTGTACGATGACACCATTGCATGGTTGGATCTTTTCGTGAGGATGTGTTCAGGATGCTGGCAAGAATTTCATGCCAAGAGCTCATTCTGTACGATCAGGTGCACATGCAAGGGAGGGAGGAACGACAACACACTCCAGTGCAGTCTCAGCTCTTAAGATTGTGCAAATGGCAACACCTAGCACACGAGTGTGCTTGCAACCTTGCTGTACGTTGCTACAGGAACAATGTTGTTGCTAACCTCTTGGAGCATTATGCTGCCTGTTACAAGCAGAAAATGCAGTGACCTCTCGAACACATTACTAGAAATTCTGGACACAAAGCATCTTGGGACGGAAGATGAAATCGAAACCAAGCAGCAGCAGACACACACCGTTTTGGCAGTCGCCCCGACTCCGTGCTTGTACTTCTCCACGTGCTTTTCATAGCTGGAGAGCTGCATAGGAGGGTAGCAACCGTGTGTGTTGTCCCCAAAGAAGCTCACCAGCACCTTGCCCTTTCTGTATGTTCGCTTAGCCTTTTCTGGTGCTGTTTCGGGATCCATCACCTGCCCCGGCCAGTATGGATACCCCCCAACCTTGGTCCACACCATATCCCCGACGTTGTATGTGTGCTGGTCCCTTTTGGGAGCCATGCTGCTGGTGCAGTTCAATGCGAATTATTAGCTGTCTGTTCCTGCAGCATAAGCAATAACATCGCCAATGTCCAGCAGCAATGAACTATGAAGTGACTGGTGTGCATCGGTGATGGTCCCAATGGCATACGCGACCGCTTGACGCCCTGGCGTCCAACCACATGCATGCTGCATAGACAGGCAAGCGTACACGCGCAAGCAAAAAAACTAGTGACGAGACTTACGTGTAAGCCAGTATTGCTGTACACTTCACCATACAGCTGCTGCACGACACGTTGGCGTCTGTATGTTTGCACCTGTCAGTAGTGCACAGGAAGATGGCCGGGCGGTCGAGACATCTCTCACACAAGAAATGCATAGAAGCCTATGAATGTTCAAGAGTCTGGAATTGCAGCAGATCGCAATCCACAGTGGTCCCACCTCAACTCGGTGCGGTACGCAACTCGTACAAGATACAATTGTTATTCACCAAACAAGTGTGCTTCATACTGCAATAGAATCATACCAGCACTCTTGGTCATTCAGTTGCTGAGCAACAGGTGCCGGGTGAAGAGTGCGCAACCAGCTCGCCACTGTTGGCCGCAAGGCCTGCGTCCGCGAGCTTTCCAACAGCGCAATTCAATGTTAATCAGCCAGGTTATGACACTAGGACAGTACTATAGGAGTAGGGACGTGGGTGGAAGTCGCACACACACTGTATGGCCGCCCCGCGGACCACTCCGTGAACTTTGGAGTGCGTTACAAGCAAACTGTATCGACCGCTGCAGAAAGAGGACGAGTAAATGTGTACAGATTGTCGCCTTCACATGTGAATCACAGATTACCTCGTATGTGAGTACGCGTGGCCAATACGCAGATGCATGACCCGAATTCCACTGCAGGGCACTGTCAAGTCGTCTTTTCCACAAGCTTTGGCCAAATGTGGCAACAATCAGCGATTCTGTGAAATTCCTGGGTTGCATAAGAGCACCCGCTGTTTTTGTGTGGAGGTGAAACAGGGTTCATCCTTACACGCGACCTCAGTATCCAATTCTCCACCCCCGTACCTGTACACACCATGGCCTGCATGCCTTCTATTCGCTCTTCTCGTGCCGTGTGCCCCGCTAGCGGTGGCTTGGCTTTCCGGGCTCCGAGCGCTCGAGCTGTGTTCGCCAGGGCCACTGATACACCAGATCCAGCAGCATCCATCAAAGGTCCGCCTGACAACCTCGCTGCACGTCGTCACAAGTTTATCTCAGCTCAAGGGGCTGTCATTTACTTGTGAGCGACAGGATACCCGTCATCTTCTCGTCGAGCTGCACTTGTGACACAATTGAATGTTGTGCAGCGATCGAGGCGACCGACGCAAACTTCAAAACTCTTGTTCTGGAAAACAGTCTGCCAGTACTCGTGGACTTCTGGGCGCCTTGGTGTGGTCCATGCAGGATGCTGGCGCCAATTGTGGACGAGATTGCCGACTCAATGGAGGGCCAGATTGTTTGTGTACGCTTCCTTGTCTCAATAATGTATCGATTTGCTTGAAGAACCAAGTACAAGCTACGGCGAAGCTGTCTTCAATAAATCTGCCCGTCGAGGCCGCCTCGATTGCTTCTTCCGCCTTCACCATCAGCCGTTACGTTGCATCCTTTCTCTTGCGTATACCTTTGCGCTGTGCAGCTGAGCATGATGCACTGTACGGTATGCACGCAAACGTGAGATCGAGCACCCTCCAATTGCCTTGTAGATGTCAAACTAGGTCCTGCCTCTACAGCATGATGATGGTGTTACTGCCTTCCTCTGCGCACTCTGCCGTAGCTAACTTCAAGTAGCTTGTTCAGGAATCCTGCTGTGCGTCGGCTGGCTGGTTCATGCCTTGTTCGATTGTGTTTCCTCCAATCTCACTGCAGAGCATCTGGTCGGTTGCTTGTGATTTGAGACCTAAGCTGGCTCCATTAAGCTGCAGTCAGTGCTTGTACACAGGGGGCTTGATCATTGCGCAACAGGGAGGATTTCTTCCAACCATATAGTGTAGCAGCAATCTGGCACTGCCTCGGGGGACACGTCCGGTGGCATGCGCTCCTTGTAGGTTACTTGATCATTTTCGCCGTTTATTGTTCTACTCCTTGAAGTTTATTGCGACGCGATATGTGTGCCTCATCAACATCAGTAGCCTCATCAACAGGCTGGCTCATGTCCAGTTCCATAATTGTTTGTCTACTACATGTGTTGGAATGATGTCCTATGTGATAGTGTTCAATCAGAGTCATGGTAGCATGACAAGTGTCAGTGTGAATGCAAAATTTCTTGCCGGATCATGAGCGTCTACTGCCAAGTGTATCGCTCCTTCCGTGCGCAAGTATATCGCTCCTTCCGTGATATAGCATGATATCGTGAGCACGATGAGGCAATCAACCTTCCTGTGCTTCCATCCCTGTCTTCGCGTTCTTCTTTGAGGCTGGATTTGGCACCAGTTCACTGCATCCTTGTATGTTGCCTTCAATTTTGCTTTTCCCTGCCTGTGTGATCAGCTGCAAATGCCTGTGCAGGTAAAACTGAACACCGATGATAGCCCCGGAGTGGCAACAGAGTATGGTATTCGCTCCATACCCACGATCATGCTGTTCAAGGGTGGCAAGCGCCTAGACACGATCATTGGGGCAGTACCCAAGGAGAACCTGATGAAGACTATCAACAAGATCGTTGACTAGATTCCAGATCAGCACTCTGCGAAGCACATCACGTGACACACTGGTTTATGTTAAGAAACACCCGAGTTCGAGCTAGTGTACCGGGGTACTTGGCTGTGGGGCCATCGAGTTATGATTGTATCTCTCGATTTCGTTCCACGCTCGTAACGGCTCATATGGACTGTGGAGAGTGGTGTACGACGCAATAGTGAGCGGTTGGTGTTCTAGTGAGCAAGGCTAGCCGGGCGCAGTCATTGGTGTGCATCTGGGGCTGCTGTTCGTCCGGGTAGCTGAGCCTGCTGTACTGCAAAGGGCTCCATGTACAGTGAGTCAGGCTGATGGTTGTGGTAGTGTGAGAGCTGGATTGCCGCCCTCAGAGTGAATCCATAGGCGTCTCCGGGCGTGTGTAAAGCATTGTTCTGCTGCCTGGGCCACCCCTTATGCAGCTTGTGTCGCATGATAAGTGAAAGCTGCATCGATAGTGGTGAAATTACATCAACAGTGGCGCAGTACTCAAGCGCGGTAGTGTAAATTTCGCACGAAGTGCATCGGTGTCGCAACAACACAGAGAACACAACAAGCAATCACGCTACACCACCCACGAAGCATGCACGGGCAGGACAAAGATAACAGCCAGTTACCGCAATATATGCAGCGCCAAACGGCTAAACACACGTGTGTCAGCGGCACAACTGCAAGGTACCACAGCGCAGAACAGACGGCACGACAAGCCCGTCACCTGGGGCTGCCCCCGCCGGGCACAACGAGGAGGGCACCCCACAGCAGGAGGACAAGCGAGCAGCCGCGGCAGGGTCGGAGGAGGGGACGGGAGCACGGGGCTGGGAGTGGGGGATGGAGGCGCCGGAGTTGGGCGGGTGTCGAGCTGGAGTGGAGTGCGGGAGGGAGGGAGGAGGGGGCGACAGGAGGGCCATGAACATGCAGCCGGGAGCGGGAACTCAAGGCATATGATGTTGAAGGAGGGTTGTGGGCCGTGGACGCCGGGGGGGTGGGGGCGGGAGGCGGAGGTGATGGAAGAGCCAAGGGGCGGGAGATCGCTGGGCAAGAGCGCGAAGGAGGTGGGGGGGTGGTGCTCGGAGGGGGGGGGGGAAGCAGAATGGGGGGTGATTGGGATCGAGAGTGGCGTGTTTGCATCAACAGTGGCGCGGTAACCAAGTTAGAAAGGTGCACGACCATAGCGCATCTGAAATCAGCCTAGAACGCCAGCACCGCAACCAGCATCCATTGAATGCCTGCCGCAAAGCAGAAAACACACCAAGGAAAGATTCGATAGTGGTGCGGCCGAGTGCCACACAAAGCACATAGGTCTAGGAGCATCTCCAAGCAGGTGACCACGCAACCACTACACACAAGCAGCATGTTACGATTCCGGGCGGGTCTACTATATCAGTGACATCATCGCTCCTAGCGGTAGAATACAATCATCGCTCCTGGGTCGGGCGATTTTGGTATCAGCACAGAACCTAACACAGGACAGAGCGGCACCACCACCAGAATACAAGACAACAGGATGAGGGCCACAGATACGTCCCACTCCTGCGGGCTGCTGACACCCCGTGCTGACCAGCGGCGGGCTGCATGCTGACCAGCGGCCATCATCAGCAGGGAGTGGCCGCCGAAAGTCGCGGTTGCCGCTCCCAGTGAAAGGAAGGTGCGCAGGGGGTAGCAGGGTGGGGGCGATGTCGAGAGTGCATAGGCGGCGTGAGGTGGAGGCCAGCTCACAGCTGGGGAGAGGGGGGGAGGCAGCAGCGGGGGCTGGCAGGCGCCGAAGGAAGAGGCTGAAGGAAGAGGGACGATGCCGGAAAGGGGGGGTGGTGCAAAGGTGTGGAGCAGGGGGGGGAGTTGATTATGTGCCACAAGTAGATGAGGCATCGGCCGTGGGAACGGGCAGGCCCGGGAGGAGGGCATTGCCGCTACGTGCGCATATTTACAGGTTGTGTACATGTACACGCTGTCATGCGATGATGGCACTTCCACTTGCGGCGCATCAGCGCCCCGCCCCCCCCACCCCCTCCCATACCCTGCTCTACCCCACACCCCCCGACCAGGCCCCCCCATTCCGGCTCTGTCCCTGCCACCACCGCCTCTCCGTTCGCCCCTCCCCCCCCCCGCCCGCGCCAGCTTTCCTTTCTCCCCCGCCCCAGCTGTCCTCTGGCGTCGCATTTCCCCCGCCTCCCCTACCATCCACCTCCCAGCGTCGCCCCCGCCCCCCCACTGCCGCCGCAGCGTCCCCTGCATATCTCCCTTTCTCCGGGGCCGGTGCCCTCTGCTTGCGGCAGCCGCTCCCTGCCGTTTGTTGGAGAGCCTGCCGGCGGGTGCCGTGCGCGGAGCCCCTGGTGAGGTGGCGGCCGCCTGCCCCTGCGGGCTGTGTATGTGGTCCTGATCATGTCATCCTGTGTTGTGGTGGAGCTGTTGATCTGTGCTGCTTGTATGCAGGTACCGGGCGCTTTCGCTGGATGCCTTTCGTGCTTTGTGCCCTGGAAGGGTCTGCCTTGTGTGTTGTGTCTGTCTTGCTTTGCGCGTACTGATCACCTTCTTGGAGATGCTCCTGGACCTATGCGCTTTGTGTGCTGGTGTGCTGCGTCGCTCTCGATGTCACTTTCACGCGATGTCAAGATTGCTCCTGCTGATGGCGAGCTCGCACAACACCTCGTCAACATAAGTGCGATTTTGTCCACCGCGCCAGTGGAGGCGGCGAGCTCGGCCAGCAAGTTCAGGTACTGGCTGGCGGGCCCACCCATCCTCCCGAAAACTTCATGACTGAGGGGAACGATGGAATATTCAGGAGGGTGCAGTAGACCATGCGTGCTGTGGTTCAGAGAATCTCGCGCCTGCAGCAGCTTCTCACAAGACACGTCAACGTTGGAGGTTCGGCTGTCAAGGGGGCACCTCCCACGCGACACACGTCCAACTGTAACGTGTTGTTCCAGAGCCTCTCGTGTTGGGCCTCTCTACTGGCAACGCGCAGACAGGCGCAAAACAGGGCTGAAAATGGAGAAACAAGGAACTAAAACAATGCTGTTACAATACGCTGACTGCTGCATCCGTGCAATCTAACCACTGCACAACCAACTGCTCTAAACTGGGCTAAAACTGTGGATTCTTCTTCTTCTTTGCGGGCGCCGCAGCCTTCGCGGCGGGCTTCGCCGCAGCCTTCCCGCCTCCTCCGGTTTTACTCAACGGAACTCCCAGAACCCTAGACATCTTCTGGAGAATCTGTGGGTTTGGAATGGCCTTCCCAGCCTCATATTCTTGTATCACATTGGGTTTCTCATTGATCGCCTGCGCCACCGGAAATGTATGTCACAACTACAAGCCGAAAAGACATGAAACACAAATATCCAAAACCAAAGAGAAAAAAACACCACATCACCACCAGCACTATCTGTGACAAAATCTGTTCTGACTACATCGCCAGTGGCGCAGCAAAGGTACACAGGAGTAAGTGGGGTTAGAAGCATCAGCAGAAAGCATAGGGTGTAAAAGCTTGTAGCTAGACCAGTCACACCATACCGTCTGTGTGCATATGACCTCTGGTGTCCCGCCATGTTGTAAGCCAAGGAGGTTAATGGGCAAGAACTTGACTGGCTAGATGCAACAAGTACACAAAATTACTTCTGCAGTTATTGCTGCAGACATGACTACAGTTCTTTCGATACATGTTTCACTGCTATCATTGCACTAGTTGTAGCTGAGGCTGGTTCGGGGTTCAACCGGTTCAACATGTGGGCTCCTGCGAAGCAAGAGGTGCCAGTGCATACATCCGGTTCAAGTCAAGCAACAACGATGTACGTGCTGTCATCCATCCATGCATCATCATGAATAGTTGGGTGCTATTGTTGTTTCCACGGTGTCTGCCGCTGCAAGCAGTGAAACAAGCAAGCTCTTTCTCCATGCCCACCCCCTTCCTGCCCGGCCACATCAACTTGAAACTCACGCACAGCGCTGAATGTTTCATAGTTCGGATAGGAACAGTCTATGGAATACAGGAGAAGTGCTGCATGAGAGGAATTAGGTACCTGGGCTAACTGAGCCTGAGTCAGCTTCTTCGCTAAGCGGCCTTGCAGGATCTGCTTCTTCAGCTCTGTTGGAACTCTTTCAACTGCATATGTGTATACTGCTAATGGAGCTTGCAAGGGACGGCAAGCAGAACCATGGAACCTAACTGGATGATGGGATGAAGAGCACAAAGTTGCGTACACATGCACGTGCTGAAAACGGCACAAACCATACCGCATTCAGACAGAATATGGTTCTGAGGGAGATTACTACGGGTGTATAAGTCTCTTGGGTGTCTGACCTTGTGGTTACACCTTGTAGCAGTAGTGCAATGTCTTTCAGCAGCAATCCAAGCCGATGCAAGATATGTTTAAAATAACGTATAGGCGTGTGGTAGCCGAAATCCGCTGTGGGTACCATGGCGATTGCTAGTACTGGCAGATGAAGGGTCGCACTGCTGAAGTCTTCTGTCTCCTCCTCAAGCTTCTTCGCACTCACACCAGTGCCTGTAGTGGCTTGGCTGTTCCCTCCTGCGGCAACTGCAAAAGCGAGGTCTAGGTGTCAAAGGTATCGGCTGAATGCGCTGAGAAGGTGGACGCTGACTATTCTCAAGCCAGGGCAAATATACATGGCCACTGACTTGACATCATTGTCTAAGATTTAGATACTTGATGGCAGTGGGACTCTGCAAAAGCTGCCATTATAGCAGAAGAAGAGATGGCGTACTCTTCAACAGGGATGTCGCAAAGGGGACCGTTGCAAGAACGGCATCAGCGAGACAGGTATTATATACAAACCTATCAGGACTCATATCCGGATGATCATATCCGAAGCACGATCTCACAAAAGCTGTGATGGCTGAGGAACGCACATTTCTTGGCCGTGTCTACAGCAGCACCACTTTGCAACGCCTGTAACAGACAATCAAGAGCCATTGAGGTTGTTGGCAGTTCTAGTAAGCTGCGAGTGTTCGATACATGCTATACGTAAGTCGGGTGAACATGGGAGAGTAACGCACAGCACGAACGTTCTTGCTAGCGGAGGCAGCAGCCCCAGTGTGCCGCTTCGACAGCACAACATCATTCCAGTCTTGACCTTGTCCCAGGTTCATTCCTCACAGGTAAACTCGAGTACAGAACAGAGTAGCGTGCTGGCGAAAACAACCTGTTGCACAATATATTCGTGACGACAGAGTATGAAGCTTACACAGAGTAGCACAGAGATCACGTATGTGTATGCTTGTTTATTGAATTGCTAATTACTGCCACGAGATAGTTCGGGTGTCTCATCGTGGAAGCCTCGGATCCGGAGGAATGTTCCAGAAGAGACATCCTCTCTGGATGGTGTGAATGGCAGAATTGATCTAACCAGCTCAATCTGCCCAGCAACGTCCCCAAACATTGCAGGGTCGGGAACGACTGACATGACCTTCAGGTACTGAAAAGCCTGGGAAGGGCACGAACACAAGTAGCATGCAGCGTCTGATGAATCTGTGAAGCACCCACATCCTTCCAACGACTGAAATAACCTCCAGCCACTTCTTTTGCACATGAATCATGAAGGTGTGAACTGCAGGGTGTTGCCCCTGCAGCACGCAGCAGGCTGCATGATATCACGGAGTTGGTATCGCGGAGTTGGTGGCTGAGTATGTAACTGGGTTGCTTGCATGCTACTAGTGTGGACAAGCTGATCTTTCATTAGCGAGCCCTTTCTTGATTATCTTTGCAGTAATAGATCCAATCATGGTGGCATAACCCCCCCCCCCCCCCCCCACCTCTGCATTCCTCTGGACATAGCAGATGAAAGTCGCGTGCTCGAACAGCGGGTTTGCATCGAAAGCTCAACTAATGTAGCTGACAGAGCAATTACACGATCAACTATGAAAACAAGAACCGAGCGCGCTCAACACGCACACGCCTAGCAGCTTGCAGGCCGATGCAATTCCTGTGCACCACTATCAATGCAAAGCACCCTCTCACATGAACTCACACCCCGCGCACTGTAAGCTCCACACATCCCGCTCTTTGTCGGTGGGTACAAGCTTCACTCACACGCACCCACGACCCATACGCAGACCTATGCATGCACCCTTTGCACTGCAGTGCTGTGCCACCGTCTCAGTGCGCCATGCACACGCTCAGCAGCTGTTCCACACCTGCGGGCATGGCGTGGCAAGGGCAGCCCCTCGCTCCCTGCCTCGCGAGGCCTCGCCCACAGCAACCCATGCAAAATATCCTTGCACAGCAACACATGCAACCCATGCAACACATCCAAACGAGGCCCCGCAGCAAGTCAAGCGCAAACCAGCAGCTGCAAAACCACTTGCATCAGCGCATCAAGCACCTCCTGCTGGCCACCGCCTCAGCTCCGCGCATCTTCACTTGCACCCCCCCCCCCCGAAAGCCCGATGCTTCGCAACCAAGAGGGCTACAGCCTCGGACCACATGCATGCATTGCCGCCATGCATGAACAAAGCGCTGGGCAAAGCAGCTGCAGTTCCAGGCTCACAGCGGCGATCTGCAGGTCGCATGCATGCTGCGGCAGCTGCCACTGCCGTTCCGCATCACTGTGGGCCTCGTGGGGCGGCAGACGTGATTGGTTGTTGCAGAGGCGTGATTGATCACAGGGAAGAATTGAGTGAGTTGGAGGGGTGGATGGGGGGGAGGGGGCATGTGGCGGGCGCTGCGCGACCGAGAGGTCTACAGCCCAGCTGGGAAGTTGTTCACAACTCCGAGGTGCTCGCGCGCCTCCTCAGCCACAGTGTAGATGACCTTGAGCCTCATGGCCAGAGCCTTGAGGCCTCCTGTGCTGTTCACTGCGGTCATGCGCTGGGTGACTTGGTTGCCCCCAGAGGGGGCCAACGTGTCGCCTCCTTCAGCCGGCTTCATCTCCACCGTCATTCCCTTCGGAACTGCGGCCAGAACCTTAAATCCGGTGATTTCAGCCGCTCCGGTATTCGAGTACGCGGCGAGAATGTCGGTGGTGGGCGCGCCAGCCGCCGCGGCCGGAGGAGAAGTGGCCGGGGTGCAAACAAACGTGATCTCGACTCCATCGCGGGGATCACGCCAAGCTACAAACGGTGGCGGCGCCGCCGCAGCCGCAGGCTCTGCGGAACCTCCTAGAAGGTCATCGAGGTCGTCCAGCACGCTGCGTGGCGCGGCAGCGGCGCCGGGGCTGGCATGAGTGGCTACAGGGTCGGTGGTGTCACCCAGCAGGTCGCCCAGGAGGTCTCCGGTGCCCGCTGCAGCATTAGCGGCGTCCGCGGCCGCGAGCGCTGCCACGTCAGACTGCAGGTTGCCCGCGTAGGTGGCCTCATCCAGCGGCGGTATTCTCTCGATCAACTCCGGCTGCAAGCATGCTGGGTTTGAGAACTGAGCACATGCATGTTCGCATGCGAGAGTAAAATGAATGAAATAACTTGTACGTGGGGCTTGCGCAACACTGGCTACTAATGTGGACGTTGCTTGTCGGAGGCGAGGATGAGCGCAGCTGATTGACAAACGCCGGTTGGTTGCAACCTCCATATCAGCACCATATGTTAAACCGACGGGGGGGGGGGGAGGGGTAAAAGGGGGGCACTCACCGGGAGCGCGGCCTTCAGCAGCAGCACCTGGCCCACCTCGCAAGCGCGCTGTTGCACCTCCACGTCATGCGCGGTGCGGCAGCCTGCCACGATGGCCTTGAGAGCATCGGCGTGCTGCGCGGGGAACCTTCCGAGCAGCTTTGTCGCTGCCATCACCACGGCCGCGTGCACCTGCGCTCATGCATCACATGCCCACATGTCACCACACCAATGGACCTTGTGCCATGAGGTTGTTGCGGGGTGATGGAGGGGGGCGCGTCGCAGCCACAGCGCTCGGCCGTTTATTCGTGTTCATTGCGGGCGTGCGGGAGGCATGCATGCGAGGCGCATGGGAATTGTACCTTCTAAACTGGAAAGGGAGAAAAAGAAGGAAATATCAAGGCAACTAGCAGTAAATAGGCACTGCTTTTGGCTATTCGGGTTCTTGCCTTTCTCACTACCCCTTTTCCCTTTGCGGTTTGTAAAAGAATGTTTCTAGACCAGCCGAAACGGCAGCAAGTGGGCAACAAAGAGGCATCATCCACAGAAGGCGCCGCACCTCGCTGTGCTGCGGCCGCATGAGCTTCTCCAGCAGCGCCAGCGCCGCCGCCTGCATGTCCTCGCTGCCCTCCATTTCAAACGCCTCCTCACCTGCATGCATGTACCCCATGCATTCCAGACGCAGCGTCTGCAAGCAGCTTTCACAGCACGGCAGCCAGCCTGGGAGCGCGGCAGTGGCTCAACACG
Organism: Ulvella scutata; assembly: GCA_032359135.1. Taxonomy (NCBI): domain Eukaryota; kingdom Viridiplantae; phylum Chlorophyta; class Ulvophyceae; order Ulvales; family Ulvellaceae; genus Ulvella; species Ulvella scutata. The sequence goes on from JAUMHD010012756.1 coordinate 62,239, forward strand.
AAGGCGGTTCGTTCAATGCCAACAACATATAGTGCGGTGTGTATTGGGGGTATCGACCAAACAACGCACGGACCTCTAAACCCCAAACGGAGAGGGGACGCAGTCGTTTGTCAATGCATGCATGTCTGAAACTTCTCCCGCATATTGGTGCTACCGCTGCTGGCCGATGCAGCTCCTGCGGAAGACATTAAAATTTACAACAATTACGAGACGAGGCCCACCAGCAGCACCGCGCCCTATGCATTGGGGTTATATTCCTGCATTTTGTGGACGCAGATCATCAAAGCAGAAAATTTTGGCCTGCTTTGAGCTTACAGTGCGACAGACTGTAGATAGTACCTTCCAGAAGGCCCTGGGAAGCTTCTAGAAGGTCTCCATATTCACCGATCGCCCACGTGCAGAGGCCCAGCATGAGGGGGCTGCCTGTGTCGAGGTGCCTGCTGGCCAGATGGAGCGACTGTCGGGCCGTGTACGCATGCATGGCCTCTTCAGCGTTGCTGACACGCACCACAAATGCATGGGACACGTTATCCTGCATGCCGCGTGCCTCACCTCTGGCTACATTTCGGCCATTCTAAGGCATTCGATGTAAGTAACGTTATCAACGGAAACACTAACCCTCACTTACGCGGCACCCCCATGCTAGCCTGCATGAAGGCATGCTACTAGGGATCAGAACACGCATCGCGTAACTAGAGCTGGGCAGGGCACGAGACGCATGCAAGGAACCATACGAGTTGAAACTGACTTTCGTAATCGGCACGCAAAAAGCACATGGCCCAGGCAACAGTCACCAGCCGGAAGATAGGCGCGCGGCAAGCACTACAAACAGCGCAAGAAAACCAAGAAATGTTACTTCAAGTTCTATTTTCGATTACACAGGAAAGTGAGGCGGTAGATACACTCCATGCATGTCGAAACTGGGCTAGGTGAAACGCTCCGGTCCAAGGTAACACAGTCCGGTCAAGGGGCAAGGGGGCCCGAAACACAAAGGGGGGGGGGATTGCTTGCTGGGTGAGCAGCAGGGGCAAGCAGCAGCAAGCTTGCTGTGGAACCTCGTGCGATCGAGCTGGACAGGAGCTGCACCGTGACGAAGCCCCCTGCAGCCACCATGATCTTGAGCACCTGGTCCACGTACCACCGCGTGCTGGGCGAGAACTTCTGAGTGAGGAGGCAGAGGTGCTCGGTGAGGGAGGGCTTGAAGGCCTCGTCGGTGACCTCCAGGTAGGCCAGCAGCTCCGCGGACAGCGCCTGCACACCGCCGCACGCACGCGTGTGTGAACTGATAGATAATAAAAAGTATGTTGCAGAAGGTCCTGTCAGGAATCGAACCACCGACCGATCGATCGCGCAGCCAGCTTGTGGGGGGGGGGGGGGGGTTCGGGTGAGTGTGTGAGTGGGGGTGTAGACAGGCATCTAAGAGAGGCCAGTCGATGAATGCCATAGAGCTCAGCAAGGTGGAAGTGGGAAGGTGAAGCCGGGGGGGGGGGGGGGGGGCAGGGGTGTACAAAAG